>BJCM01244112.1:0-11511 GCA_018326385.1 Flaveria bidentis | reverse complement strand
ACTATAGTTTAAGGTATCTCGGATAAAGTCTTATCTGAGATATGGTAGTCAGGACATGTCCCTGACTTACCTTTTGTCACCAACTAAAGTTGGTAACTTGTACTATCATAAATGGTGAACAGTGGAATAAAGTATGGTCAACTACATGGCTCTTTAGGAAGAAGCCATGCAGTATCAGAGGTCTGCAGCGGAGTGTCAGAGACCATACTTGTGTCCACTGGTTCATAGCAGCGTCTTCCGAAGGTTAAATGGCTTCAGAAGAGTAAGTACTTCCGAAGCCACTTATACTTCAGAAGAGGCTACTTCTTCCAAGGCTTGGAGACTTCTTTTTTTCATCATACTTTAGAAGTAGTCTTCAGGTTTTTCTTCTAAGACTTGATCTTCGAAAGTATGCTCTTGACTTCGGAAGTAGAGTTCTGTCTTCGAAAGTTGATCTTTTACTTTGTCTTCGGAAGAACTCTACAACCTTCGGAAGTTCCATGCTAATCAGAGACCATACTTGTGTCCACTGGTTCATAGCAGCGTCTTCCGAAGGTTAAATGGCTTCAGAAGAGTAAGTACTTCCGAAGCCACTTATACTTCAGAAGCGGCTACTTCTTCCAAGGCTTGGAGACTTCTTATTTTCATCATACTTTAGAAGTAGTCTTCAGGTTTTTCTTCTAAGACTTGATCTTCGAAAGTATGCTCTTGACTTTGGAAGTAGAGTTCTGTCTTCGAAAGTTGATCTTTTACTTTGTCTTCGGAAGAACTCTACAACCTTCGGAAGTTCCATGCTAAGCTTCGCAAGCACTTGCATGTAATACCAAAATTGTCTAAGTGAATGGGTTTTGGTTGCATCAGTCTTCTTCTTGATCCAACAAAGATCACTTAGATGGTCGTTTAGGTGATTTTAATTAGATTATTATTAGGTTTAATTGACAATTGGTTGATGATTAATACCCGACAGTTACTCAAACTCGAATGCTCTTGTAACCGGTGTTGGGTCTTTAATACACCACCCCAATCGGTTCGAATCACACCAACAAAACGATTGGAACAGTTTTTAGTTTCGAAACCACGTGATTTTGGTGCTTTGAAGCTCGCCGGAGTGTCGTCGTCGGTGACCGAGGAGTGCCGCCGGAATTGCGGGTAAAGGAAAAAAATTATGTTTGATTTTTAAGGAATTACATAAATGGTCCCTGCTGTTTTCAAACTTATTATTTTATGCTCAAACCTTAATATTTAAAGTTTCTAAATTAACAACTAGGCCCCCTTGACTTTTAAATCAAAGTTTTATACATTTTTAAGTTTAATAATTCTTACAATTTATTATTATTAATAACATTATTATTATTATTATTATTATTATTATTATTATTATTAGTTATAATTTTATTATTATTATTACCATTATTAATATTATCACTATTATTATTATTATTATTATTATTATTATTATCAATTCAATAGTCAAGTTATTAACTTTCGAATTAAAGATTTAAAGAAAACAAACATGATTAACCTTCATAGTTACATTAATGAAAACAATGGCCCTTACAAGATTATAACGACGTCAACTTTTAATTTATCAAAAAATTCAAGATGTTACACTATGCGCAATGACATTGGTGGTCATCCCTTTAATGGAATACCTGCCAATCTGTGAGCACAACATCTTGCACCAGCACATGGTGTGTATAGTCACTTTCGTCCCGACATTGCTATCAATTCATCTCCTATTGTTCCAACAACACCGCTGTAAGGCCTCGTTCCTGGGACGCTCACAGCTGGTCAATCATTGCACATAAAACATATATTTACATTTAAGTTTCATAGAAACATCATACCGGAATCATCAAAATAGACATCTCATTTCATTATAAAAGCTTTTTCAAAACAATACATCGTTATCAAGTTACAAAATACATGTAGCATTACATCACAAAAGCATTATAAAAATGGATGTCATCCAAATGGGCTGAGTAGCCGCCCCGTGCCATCCTCAGCAACATCACCTGCCAACTAGAATCACAAAAAAGTCAGCATTGCTGAGGAGTTCTAGTTTTTAAGTAAAACATACTTTGCTTTCGATTAAAATCATCCTTTACAATCATACGTGATCATGCACTATACAGACACATAGATAATATCATTATTATCTTTATCATTCGTTCTTTAACTTCCATTCATTCATACTTTCTTACTTTCATTCGTTCGTTATCATTACATCTTTTCTTTCCGTCACAACCATGAACTTTACCCTTCCATCATGCATAAAGCTGGTACTGGGCCAAAGCCTATCATAGACCTTCCATCATGGTGCACAGCACCCTGACCGTAGTACCGAAGGTAAGGTTCAGGTGTACCATTTTCATGTGCTATACCCTTCCGTCATGCATAAAGCTGGTACTGGGCCGAAGCCTATCATAGACCTTTCATCATGGTGCACACCACCCTGGCCGCAGTATCGAATGTAAGCAACAATGGTTCTATACAAATGGTCAATCACAAAGAAAGACCCAGATGTGCATCCTTCTGGGGTAGCTAACCCACACACCGTTGGGCTTACACCCTACAATGGGGTGTGTCCCGACATACAAGGCTTGCAAGACTTTCATTACTTTCCATCGTTCATTAATGCATGCATTCATTCATCATGTTCCTCTTTTCATTATCTTCCACTTTACATTACATAATACTTTCATTTCATTCATTCGCATCCCATGTAAAGCCAAGGAAAAATAATCATACATAATAAGGAACATCAACATACATAGTCAACATCATCATACAGGGCATCATCATACATACATAACATACATCATGCATAACCATACAACATCATACATCATTATCATCCATGCCTAACGTAACCTTTATGGCCTCAAAATTCATCTTATATGAACTCCCGGGAACCTTCCACATCAAAACTTATATCTGCACTTTCCCCCGAAAGTCAGTAAATAAACTATGTTCCCTCGGGTACACAAGCCCTACTTGGGCGTATGGGCACCCTTCAGTCGCATGGCCTCCCATGCGACTAAACACCTTGCAGATGAACACCAGGCGAATGGGTCCAGTGCGAATGGACAATATGCAGATGAATCCCATGCGATGGACCTAATGCAGATGGATACCATGCAAATGGACCTAGGCATACGGAACTCAG
Organism: Flaveria bidentis; assembly: GCA_018326385.1. NCBI lineage: Eukaryota > Viridiplantae > Streptophyta > Magnoliopsida > Asterales > Asteraceae > Flaveria > Flaveria bidentis. The sequence goes on along the minus strand of BJCM01244112.1, from coordinate 8,363 downwards.
TCGCATGGACCCCTATGCGAATGACCCTCAGTCGCACGACTCATAAGCGTATGAACTCCAGTCACATGACTCGTATGCAAATGAACTTCAGTCGCATGCCATTCGGTCGCCTAGCCCTAACTGATGCAGAATGCAGTTCATCCCGAACCCAATCTGCACTTTTCGGCCTCCAAACCTTCTCAAACCTGTTCTAAGCCCAAATCAACCATCCTAAACCTTAGAAACACATACCACAACACCATTCAAACACACACAAGCCCAAAAATGAACTCCACTCACATCACACATAAACACATACATACGGGTTCAACACACACACTTCAAAAATGGGCTTTACTATGTGTTTCAGCCTCAAATCAGTTGAAAACATGTAAAAGGTAGGTCCTAGAACTCACACACACAACACCATCGAGTAGAGCTTCAATCCAACCCGTTACACTTCAACTTTTGTGCTCGAATCCAAAAAAACCCAAAGCCTTCTTTTCCCTTTTTCCTCTCTTTCTCTCTCTGGCTGATTTTGTGAGTCTAGGGGAGGAGAGTGTGCTGCCCTCCCCTCTTAATTCCCCCACTCTTCCAAACTTTCTCCCGTTTTGGCAAGTTTGGTCCCTCGACTTTGGTCTTTATTTCTTTTTCTACTTTCGTCGACTTCAAATAAAATAACCGAGTGTTACAAGTCCACCCCCCTTATATAGGTTTCGTCCCCAAAACCTGTTATTCCTCAAACAAACGTGGGTAATGTTGCCTTATTTCTTTTTCAGTCTCCCACGTAGACTTAGATCCATTCCTGTGCTTCCACTGTACACGCACAAGTGGGACCACTTTATTCCTCAATCTCTTTTCTTTACGATCGATGATTGCCACTGGTTGCTCCACATAATTGAGTAGTTCGTCTACTTCGATATCCTCCAGTGAAACAATCATATCTTCATCTGCTAAACATTTCCTCAGATGAGATACATGGAATGTCGGGTGAATTCCACTTAACTCATCTGGTAATTCCAGTCTATAGGCCACCTCTCCTACTCGAGAAATGATTCGGAAAGGCCCTATGTACCTTGGGCTCAACTTGCCCCGCTTTTTGAGCCGAATGATACCCTTCCACGGCGAGACCTTCAACATAACCCGGTCACCCACCTAGAACTCAATCGGTCTGCGTCGTTTATCAGCATACGACTTCTGTCTATCTTTGGCTGCCTTCATGAAGGCTTTGATCTTTTCAAGCTTCTCAGACGTAGCCTCGATCACCTCGACGCTTCCTAACTCCTTCTGACCAATATCACCCCAACAGACGGGTGTTTGGCATCTCCTACCGTATAACATCTCATAGGTGTATGGACCTCAGTCGCATGACCCCCCATGTGAATGACCCTTAGTCGCACGACTCACAAGCGTATGGACTCCAGTCGTACGACTCGGATGCAAATGAACCTCAGTCACATGCCATTCGTTCACCTAGCCCTAACTGATGCAGAATGCAGTTCATCCCAAACCCAATTTGCAATTTTCAACCTCCAAACCTTCTCAAACCTGTTCTAAGCCCAAATCAACCATCCTAAACCTTATAAACACATACCACAACACCATTCAAGCACACACAAGCCCGAAAACAAACTCCACTCGTATCACACACAAACACATACATATTGGTTCAACATAAACACTTAAAAACGGGGTTTACTATGTGTTCCAGCCCCAAATCAGTTAAAAACGTGTAGAAGAGGGGTCCTAGAACTCACACAAACAACACTGTCGAGTAGAACTTCAATCCAACCCGCTACACTTCAACTTTTGTGCTCGAATCCAAGAAAACCCGAAGCCTTTTTTTTCCTTTTTCCTCTCTTTCTCTCTTTGGCTAATTTTGTGAGTGTGGGGGAGGAGAGTGGGCTGCCCTCCCCTCTTAATTCCCCCACTCTTCCAAACTTTCTCCTGTTTTAGCAAGTTTGGTCCCTCGACTTTGGTCTTTATTTCTTTTTCTACTTTCGTCGGCTTCAAAGAAAATAACCGGGTGTTACAACAATGAGGGAGGGATTTTGAGCTCAGAACTCAATGCTTATACATTCTTCCTCACTTTCATGGAATGACAATGGAAGAACCATACTTGCACATATCTGAGTTCGAAGCATCTTGTTGCAGTAGTGGTGGTCAAGGTTTTTCACCGGAGGAAGTTAAGTTGGTATATTTTAGTTTACACTTAAGGATAAAGCCAAACAATGGTTTTTATCTTTTCCTTCTGCAAGTATCTACACTTGGGGTTCAAATGCAGCAAATAGTTTTGGATGAATATTACACATCTTAAAGAACAAGTGATGCAAGGCGAGCAATTAGAGGATTTACACAACAATCAAGGGAACAATTTCATGAAGCTTTTCATCGGTTCAAAGAAATGTTGAGAACTTTTCCACATCATGGAATAGCTAAGTAGGAACTAATATCAGCATTCTATGATGGGCTCTCGCTAGAAGATGTAAGAGATGTAAACTCTACAAGTGCAGGTACATTCACATTGAACCATGAAGATGATGATTGGGATATTCTTGAAAGGATGAGTGTTATATCCAAGAAGTGTGCACAATCAAGTAGAAGGTCAAGAGGAGCAAATGTGAAGATGGTGAATGATCAGGTTTCTATGGATAGAATTGCAATTCTGGAATGAGAAATTGCAAGCCTCAAAGTTAGGCAGAGTAGTGTGGCACACATATCCAATGAGAATGATGTGTGCGAGATGTGTAATGACATTGGTCACACATCGATGACTTGTTATTTGAATGTGGGGAAAAGTGAAGAAGTACATCAAGTTCAAGGCCAAGGAGAAAGGAAGACATATGATATGAATTCTAACACATATCACCAACTGAAACCTCCTTTTCAGGTACCAAATCAAGGAAGCAACCAATATCAAAGCCGACAACAAAGCTACAATCAAGGCGGCTACCAAAGGAATAACTACAATCAAGGGAGTTACCAACAAGGAGGTCAATACCAACAAAGAAATCAACAACATAAACAAGAGACTTCTACAAGTAATGGTAATGACAATGCAATCCTTGCGGCAATTCAAGACCTTGCAAAAAAGATGAAAGAGTTTAAGCAATTTAAAGAGGTGCAAGAAAAAACCAATGAGGCCATTGCAAAGCAACTAGGACAATTAGCTGAACAATTGTTCGGACAGGAACAAGGGAAGCTTCCAAGTGACACAACCAAGAACCCTCAATATCAAGCCTCAAGTTCAAAGAACATGCATATAAACTCGCTTAGTATTGTTCCTAAATCCATATGTAGTGATTATGATTTAACCTCTACTCCTTAAATAGTTGCACTTAATAATAAGGAAGGTGATGAAAAAGAAGGAAGTGACACGGGAGAACCAATCCTTCCTATTCAAGTTGGGAAAGTTAAAATCAAGAGTGCACTTTTGGATTATGGAGCTGGTGCCTGCACCTTCCAGGGAGCTTGTATGACCAATATGACTTTGGTCCATTACACGAAACCGACAACCCGGTGGTGCTTGCTCATTCAACATGGAAACAACCACGAGAAATGGTCAAGGATGTCATCATCAAGCTAGGGGAGTTCTACTACCCGGTGGATTTTATGGTGCTTGATTATGCACCTGTAAGGACAAATGAGCAACCAAAGGTAATTTTAGGGCGCCTATTCTTGGCAACAGCTAAAGCTCAAATCAATTGCCGAGATGGAATCATCGACATGACATAGATGTAAGTTGTTCTTTAATGTGGTTTCAAAATCAATTACAGATATGGTTCATAATGATTGTTTGAAAATAAATGCTACTAACGGGTGTGCTCCTCCTTACATATCACATGTAAGTGAGCACATCACCAAGGAAAATGGTTTTGATCCCTACAGGTTTGAGCTTAAGAATAAGGAAAAGGAGGAGAATGTGAAGGTGGAGTCATAAAGGAATAAGAAACCAAAACAAAAGTTTAAGATGGGGAAGCCATCGGATGAGGAGAATGCATGGGGCAAAGAAGAGATGTTTGACCCTTATTGGAGCAAAAAAGAGAATCCATCAAGCAATGAGAAACGGTTCTCCAAAGATAAATTTGGAGAAAAGCACTCAATACGATCACCATAAGTGGTCGCTAGAAACCCTCACGAGACTACAACTCGTCCACTCAGGTCTACCGAGGGGTTTAAAGGCTTGTTGCATATGCTAAATGCAACCGTGATTCCTATGAAAAGTGAGTTTTACTTCTTTTATTAGTTTTTGTGTCCTTTGTTTTGTTTTATTTAGCTAGTTCAATCATGCACAAGATGCAAGCACTCAAGTGTGGGGAGACGTAAGTCCCTTACTAAAAGCTCTCACTAATTATCAGGTCTATGTACTCCTTCCTTATCTTGCTTATTAATCATCACCATGTTTATTCATGTTGTAAAACCATACATTAGGGACAATGTATCCCAAGTGTGGGGATAAGGGGAACAATTGAAAGAAAACTTTTAACCTTTTTGAAAAATTAAGTAACTTTGAAAAACTTGTCTAAGTAAACTTAAGTGTACATGGAACTCAAAATTTTGCATACATGGTTTCTTGTTACTAGTTTGTGCACTTATGGATCCTTTGGCATATTTGTTCTAAAATTAAGTAATGCACCCTAATCATGAATCTTCATAAAAGTAGGTGAAAATCCTAGGTGGTGTAACAAACCAAATGTAGATAACATACATGCTATACATTTTATTACCTCTTTTCACCATTTTTTATGAGAGTTGAGCCTAATTAAAAGACTCATAGTATACTGTGAGTTACTTTATTTCTTTTCATAAAGAGAGAATCCACGGTGTGCATACGAGTTAGAACTTGTGTAATTGATGTAACATTCGCCAATTTTCAAATTATAATCCAAATCAGAATTCATTTTGAATTTTCATATAATATAAATTCCTTTATTAAACTTATTAATTCTAATGAATCATATGGATTATAAATAATAAACATAAAAAATTAATTTTAATTTTCATTTATTAAACCATTTAAAAAAGTTATAATAATTTTATAATTTATAAAGTAAAGGGTTGTAAATTTACAAAGTAATAATGGTCATTTATGAGTTCTAGTAGAATATATATATCAAAGTTTTTTTACAAAACTTATAAATTTTATAAGTTTATAGGTGTAATGAGAAGTAGAGATTTAATTTTAATTTTTTTCTTCTTATTTATAAACTCTTTAAAGGTTTAATAGACAATATAAATTGGTTTTATAAGTTTGGATCTTGAAATGTAAATTTTAAAACTTAAATTACAAGAAGGTTTTAACCTTCTAACTTAACATAAAATAACAAATCTGCAAATCATCAGGGACCGAATGTGAAAATTCGTTTAAAAACCCAAACTACCCAACTGTTAGGATCGTGTACAGTCCGAATACTAACAGATTTACGCGTGTATCGAATCAAATAATGTGGAATCCAATTTGATTGGCGATCCAATTAGTGAGAATGCACGTAGAATCAATAAAAGATTGAATCTAAATGTTAAGAATGATTAGTAATCGATCTACTACAAACTATGAAGTTGGAACAGGTTGCTAGATGTCTCTGGACGGCTAGGGTACGTGTAGGTATCGAAATATTCAAAGTGTCCCATTTTTCCATGAATTAAGTGGTATTTATAGGTTAGGGTTTATCATTCGTGCGACTGAACCATTTGCATGGTTCAGTCGTGCGACTGAGTCATGCGGTTGATCCATTCGCACGACTGAGTGTTCAGTCGTGCGACTTAGCCAATCTCATGTTACAATCGTACGACTGATCCAGTCTCCTGGTTCAGTCGTGTTACTGATCCATTAGCATGATGTTGTTCATGCGTATGGTCCATTATCATGGGCCATTCGCATGAGAACTTCATACGATTAAGTTTAAGCATCTTTTTTAATTATTATTAACTAAGAACTATACAAACAACCACAAACCTATATAATTAGTTCAATAAGCGTTAACCTACTAATCGATGAAATAATAAAAATTATAAAAACAACCAAACATTTGCATTTCATCAAGTACCCAAACTATTACATATGTGTAAGACAATAAAGATATATTACATTAAGATCAGAAACTAGGTACATATGTATCTACAAACTCCCCCTTGGACCTAGATTCATCTATTGTCTTACATTTTTCATGAGCTCCTCATACTTCTTGTACTTCTCCTCTCTTGTGACTCCTGCATGTATTTCAAATACAAAGCAGAGTCTTATAACGTTTTGGAATTGGAGGGCTTGTACAATATCCTGCGCATCATAGAATAGTGGCCACTTGTATAATGTATAGACATTATCAGCAGACAAGTTGGTAAGCCACATCAGGTCAAATACCCTGATAGTCTCCATATTACCATTTCTGTTCAACACTATGATGGTTTCTCCTGTTCTCCAATCCTAGTACCACCATTTGAAGTGTGGAGTGAAGTCCTGTGGCATTTCCCGTAAAGGGATCTTGGACATTGTGCGCGGAGGACTCTACTTCAGCACTATTTTCGGTTTTCCAGTTATGGCATCAACCTCAGATCGTCTGATATACCTTGTTGGTTGTTGAGGTTTGAAGTTGACCCATCTGGTGTGGTATTATCTCTTTAATGCTGCCTCAAACCAGCCTGACATCTTTCTCGGGTCAGCGTATAACAGCTTCAGTTTAGCCAGCTGGTTGAGCTCAAAACCAGGTAGAGTCTTTAGATCATATGGGAATCTAAAGTACTCAATACCTTTCTCTCTCTTTACCGCATAAACATTCACATCCTCAAAATGGGCCCAAGCAATAATCTTTCCTGACACCTTATGATGCTTCTTCACTTTGTAGAGCTTGGTGTAGACATTCGGTTTTGGAGCAACGCGTTAGGCTCGTATCTCCTCAAAACATGCAGCCCATTCAGCCTTTTGGATGTTGACATCAGCGTCTGAGGCTTGGGCTTGTTCCTCAATCTTCTCGGACTCTTGCTCCCTCTTATCCAATATCTCAAACGTATCACTGACCAGAGAATCACCTAGATTGGGGACCATATTTCCCTCTTTGTCAGCATACTCTAGATAGTGCTCTGCAGTGATGTCCTTGATCTCGATCTCATCAATGTCGTTCAGCTCATCATCATTGGCTACTTCAAAGGTTGGAGCGTCCTTGACAATCTCATTAGGATTGAGCTTGAACATTTCGGCTAGTTGCTCATCAGTAAGATCATGAATTATTTCCCCCTCTTCAGGGGTATAACTCACTGATCTCCTGACAATCCCTTGCAGATCAAGAATCATTGTTAGTTGAGTCTTGACCTGCTGAAGAGGAGCAGCATCGAATTCATCTCTTTGATAATTTGGATCTGTTTAATTTAAAAACATGTAACACATCAACCATTAGTCAATAATCAAAACAGAAACTCATTAAATAAAATATAAACATTATATACATTAGTTTGATACATTATTCAGTTACACATGATTTTAAATAACATAAACAACTAGGCATTACTCTTGTCTTGTATCATGTGCTCCTCTGCTGACGGGGATGATGTGCAGGCACCTTGGTCTTTGAGCTTTCTTTGTCCTCCTTTCACTTGCAGATGTGGCACCCGCAGCAGATGTATCATCATCTCATCATCAACATCATCATCAGCATCATCACCAGCATCAGTATCATCCTCTTGATCATCACCATCATCCTCATTATCATCATTATCATCATCACCACCATCATCTCCATCTCTTTCTCTGATCTTTAGTGGCTCATCCTTTGATCCTTTGAGCCTCAGCATGATGGTCTTGTTGGTAGCCTCCAACTCCTCTATCTTTTTTGCTGACTGGACATGTAGCTCCTAAAGTTGGGACATCTCTAACCTCTGTGCAGCCATCTACTGAGCCTGCTGCTCAATCAGTTGAGCCTGCTGAGATTGTGCAGTAGTAAGCTCTACTAGCTGACGAATCTGGGCAGTCTTCTCGTCATCGGCTGCCAACAGCTTCAGCATCATGCGGTTCAGTGCTGAGAGTTGTTCCTCTACCCCACTAGGAGGCAGAGATGATCCAGATGGAAAGGAGGGGAAAGATGACGATCCTGCTGGGTGACTAGTGGTGGTGGTGGTGGCAGTGGTGAAGATTGGGGGTGGTATAGATGAAGGTGGTGATGGATGAGCTATAGTGGTGGTGGAATGGATGTGGGTAAATGGTGGAGTAGGTGTGGTAGTGGTGTGTGAGGTGCTAGATATGGTGGTTGGTGGTGTAGTAGCAGTGGTGGTGGTAGTGGTGGATGGTGTGGCTGAGGTAGTGGCTGTGGTAGTGGATGATGTCAGAGTGAACCTTAACCTCTTCCCCTTCTTGCCGTAGGGGTGTGCCATCCTCTTCTTTCTTGAACCTCTAG
>BJCM01244110.1:0-13774 GCA_018326385.1 Flaveria bidentis | reverse complement strand
AGGAGATTTTTGAGCGATCTACGGGTATATTTCAAGAAGAAACTATTCTAAGAGCTTTCAAGGAGATGCCAAGCCTCAGGTCAGTGCCATCGCACAGTAGAGAGGCACAAACAACAATGAATTCTAGAATATTTAGGTTATGCTTATCCTCAGGTCAGTGCCACCGCACAGCAGAGTGGCACACAACCTATCTTCTTGTTAGAGCATTTATTTTTCTTTTGCACATAATGCTCCAACAACATAAGTTATTAGCATTATTGCATAGGTATTTTTCCATGTGCTTTGTTCCTTTTTTATGGTCATCTGCACATATTTATGGTGTTTATTTTGCTTGTCACCCCTTATTGGAAATGCATTGATTGTGTTAATCAGGGATAAGATGGGAACCCACAACAAGTTGAACAACTTAGTTTTTAAACCACCAATGAGGTCTACTTTGAATTTTGCATCATAATCATTTAAATTCTTTTACTTAGACTTCTCAGACTTATACTTTGAATTTTGCATCATAATCATTTAAATTCTTTTGAAGTCCCAAACAATTTGTTCCCTGTGTACTATCATTTTCCATAGACTTTGAATCAGAATCACATATTTGATTTCATTTCTTTTAGCTAAGCTGCCATCCTCCCTCATTTTTTTAAGTAAAATAAATAAATAAATATTGCACTAATTAACTACTGAATTAGACTATTCTCCCCCTAAAATACTAAAACCGAAATATTTTTGTGTTTTTGGATTTTAATACACAGGAAAATAAAATATAATAAAAGAAATTAAGAGAAACTAAAAAACTTGTCAGACTACGCACTCTCTTCATCTAGAATCACATCACTTTTTTTTCACACCATTAACATCTAAAAGAAATAAAACCTCGGTTTATTAAATGCTTTTGTGTAGAGTCGGCACCTTAAAAATCCTTATTAATTTTAACAAAATCAATTAATTGTTTTTCAAAATAGTCATGTATAAAGTGATATTTAATACCTATGTGTTTAGTTTTAGGGTGTTGGACCAGATTTTTGGTGACAGCAATAGCAGCAGAATTATCAACAAAAATAGGGGTGATAGAAAATTGCAAACCGTAGTCGCGCATTTGCTGTTGAATCCAAATGATTTGTGAACAGCAACTTGCTGCAGTAACATATTCAGCTTCACAAGTTGACAGAGCAATTGATGTCTGCTTCTTACACTGCCAGGTGACTAACCGTCTACCAAAGAACTGACAACCCACAGATGTTGACTTGTAATTCATCTTGCAACCACCATAGTCCGAGTAACTATACACTGTAAGCTCAAAGTCATCATCATTAGGATACCACAACCTGAGTGTTGGAGTACCCTTCAGATAACGATAAATCTGTTTAACTCCGATGAGATGATTTACTTTTGGTTTGGCCTGATATCTTGAACAAAGACACGTGGCGTACATAATATCAGGACGAGAGGTTGTGAGATACATATAAGATCTAAGCATTCCTCTGTACATGGTAGCATCAACTAGATCACCATTTTCGTCAGGTGCCACGTCATGGTTCGTGGCAAGTGGAGTTCCAGCAACTAAAGTAGTCTCCATGTCTAACCGACTGAGGATATCACCTACATATTTTGACTAATGCAGGAAGATTCCTTTTGGTGTCTGATCCACCTGTAAGCCGAAAAAGAACTTCATCTCCCCCATGGCACTCATCTCAAACTTTGCTTTCATTACAAATTCAAATTCTTTACATAATTCTTCATTCTTGGAACCGAAGATTATGTCATCCATATATAATTGTACCAATAGTAAGTCACCATCCTTTTCTTTGATAAATAACATATAGTCAATAACTCCTCTGCAAAAACCATGTTTCACTAGATGAGTTGAGAGTTTCTCGTACCAGGCTCTAGGGGCTTGATGGAGCCCCTAGAGAGCCTTTTCTAGTTTGTAAACTATATCCCGATGATAAGGATCCTCAAATCCTTTGGATTGACTGACGTAGACCGTCTCACGGATTTCACCATGAAGGAATGCACTTTTTACATCTAGTTGATAGACTTTAATCTTCATGTAGGATGTATAGGCTAGAAAGATACGGTTTGCTTCCATCCGAGCCATAGGTGCAAAAACTTCATTGTAGTCAATGCTTTCAACTTGTCTAAACCCTTGAACCACAAGTCGAGTCTTGTTTCTGATTATGACACTACATCATCTTTCTTACACTTCAAGACCCAATTAGTGCCAATTACCTTAGCACCTTTTGGTCTGTCCATAAGAGTCCATACTCCTAACTGTTTGAACTGTTGGAGTTCTTCTTGCGTGGCACTAAACCATGCCTTATCGTTTAAGGCTTCAATTAAATATTTTGGTTCAAATTGAGCCACAAAACATCGATAAGCACCATCATGAAGATAGCCTCTTTCCATGACTGAGGCATAATCTGCTGAGTATAACTGATTTCGGGTCTGCACTCCCGATAGTACATCCCCAATGACGTTTTCCAGAGGATGATACACATTAATGCGAGATCGTGAAGTGGTGGGAACAACTACTTCCTAATCCAGATTTTGAATTCCAGGTTCAGTGTCGGTAGCTATTGGAGTATAAGGTGCAGATGTGTTAAAGGCATCGATATCTGATGCTTGAGTACTTTCATTAGCAGGAACCTTGCCTCGTGGTCCATATTTTCAGTCTCCACTGCTTCATCAGAGGAGGAGTCACTTACATCAAGCTCTGCCCCTATAGGACTGAAGAGTCGTTTAGTGGAACAAATGCTGTCGAGTCTTGTGACAGAGTGTTCAGAACATCGTATGTCATTTTAGTCGATAACTCATTATCAGGAAGAGAGGAAGGTAGGTTGAAGGACTTAAAGAATCCATCATAATTGAAGAAGAATGAAGGTCCTTTTTCCAGCAGGGGGTGGTATATCTTTGAACATCAACATTGCACCACACTTCTACCTGACCCATTGAGTTGTTATAAACTCTCTTGTCTGGTATACTGTATCTGAGAAAGATACCTTCTTCAGTCTGAGTTTTCTTCAGTAACATGCAGGGTGCACCAAATGGCTCGAGATACTCCAAGTTTGGTTTACGTCGCTGGAGCAGCTCATAACATGTTTTACCATGACGTTTGCCACCAAGACTCGATTGAGAGTGTAGCATGCATTAGCCACTGCCTCGTTCCAAATTTGAATAGGCAGTTTGGAGTCAGCTAACATCGTTCTTGTTGTCTCTATCAAGCTGTGATTCTTTCTTTTAGCAACCCCATTCATTTGTGGAGTGTAGGCAGACGTGAATTGATGTACAATTCCTTTCTCTCTACAGAACGCCTCCATCCACTGATTCTTGAACTCTGTTCCATAGTCTGATCAAATATGTCTTACTTTCAGCTTGTAGAGTGATTCCAATGTAGTTACAAGATGTTTGAATGATTCAAATGTCTCAGATTTGGATTTCAGAAACATCACCCAAGAGAATCTTGAGTAATCATTAGTTACTACATAGCAATATAGATCTCTAGTAATGCTCTTCGTGCTGACTGGGCCAAACAGATCCTTGTGTAGAAGCTCGAGAGGTAGGTCAATTGAATTAACTTTCTTTGCCTTGTGAGACTTCTTGGTCTGTTTCCCTTTCTTACATGCTACGCAAAAATCCGGAAGCTGAAAGTTCTTGACAGTTAGTCCATTTACTAAATCATTATGTATCAGATGATTCATCTTCCTAGGATTAATGTGTCCCATTCTCCTATGCCAGGAGACTGAGTCCCTCTTTAATGCTTTTGACAAGGAGCATTGGACAGTGTTCTCCATTGTGGAGACCTTTGATAGATCCAAGACATACAGATCATTATATCTTGAAGCTGACATTAAGACTTTTTCCTCCAGGATAACATAATCCTTCTTTAACATGTAGCACTTCTTGTTGTCAAATACAACTTTAAATCCTTTATCATAGATTTGGGAGACAGAAAGTAAGTTGTTCTGTAGTTGTTGAACGTAGTTGACCTTGTCAAACTTAACTTTCTTGTTTCCTACTTCGCCTTGTGCTGTGATGTAACCTCCTTTATTCCCAGCAAATGATGCATGTCCCCCTTTAATTTGTTTGACATTGAAAAGGAGAGACAAGTTCCCAGTCATGTGCGTAGACGCCCCACTATCACCAATCCAGGTATTTGTGATAGCACTGTAGCGGACACCCTGCACAATCAAAGGAATTGATCAGTTTAGGTTAGGGACCCAAGCCTTAACTGGCTTGGTGACCTAGAGGAATCACACATCATGAACTCAACCCACTATCCTTGGGTGACCAAGAGGAATCACACATCAGATCTATGCTATCCCTAAATTTGTCACATTTAGAACAAGCATGTATTTCAAATAATTGGTTGGTAGAACTTACTTGTAATGAATCAGTTGTATCAGCCATCAAAGTAGAATTAGACCCTTCGGTGGCGGTAGATTCTAAACTTTTTGCTCTGAGTTCTTCCTCAACCAAGTGATAAACCGCGTTCATAGCTTCTTCTGTATCTGACATTGCTTGCTCAGCTGTGAGTTCACCTTCACTAGCAGATCCATCATCCAATGCCTCAACATAGGCAATGTTTGATTCACTAGGAGACACAAATCGGAAGGACCAGTCTTGCCCTTCATCACCTTAAGTAGTCATGGCCTTTGTCTCTTTGCTTGAAGATGTGGTTCCGATTATGTCCTTGTCTTGACGGTTGGAGGTCAGATTTGGATTTCCATTACCTGTTTTCTTGGGCTTTACATATTCACGTTTAAAATGCCCTTTTCACCCTAGTTAAAGCATGTGACTTTGGTTTTCTCAAAACCAAAATTCGTATCTTTCATGGCTACTAGATTCTACCTGGTCTTCTTGACATACTTCTTAGCTCTTCTTACTGCACTTGCCAAAGCCCACATGATGTCCATTCTATCTAGCTCATTCTCGTCAACTTGCTCGTAATCTTCATCTGCAAGATGACAATTTCCAATCTTCCCAGCAACTAAACCATCATAGGATTGGACAACAGCAGCTAGAAGATCCATATGCTCCTTAGCCACTTCCACTGTGATAATACCGAGATTTTCGGTCTTCAACTTTGTAGCATTGGCTTCAGGCACTATGTATTGGGTTCCGGATGGCCCTGACGTTTCTGGTTTTGAAGCAGTGGTTTGGGAAGGAGCCATGGAACTAGACATAAATGTAGTTTGTAGTGGTGCTTCTGAACAAGTTGGAGTGGGAACTAGTTGTAAAGTGAAAGATTCTGAACGTAGGATCCTTTCTTCGACTTGAACGTCATTCTCAGTTCTTCCTCTCTTAACTTCATGATGAAGTCATTTATGTCTAACATTGCAAGAATGTCATTCTATCTCAGATTAGACACAAATGAATCCCATTTCTCAGGCAAATCATGAGCAAAGCTTGACACTTTATCTTCCATAGACGTTGTTACACCATGAGTGTGCAACTCACTCATCAGATGGTAGAACTTGTCAATAATGTCATCTAAGCTTTCATTTCCTATCGAAGAGAAATTATCAAACTCCTTCTTGAGAACCTTAGCCTTCAGAGCCTTCAACATCGCGTTTCCATCATACCTCTTCCCCAGAGCCTCCCATAGCTTTTTGGCCTGCTTGTTCTTAGAAAACGGATGAAAGATGTCTTTCGGTCTTGATTGAGTCAACATGGCATAAACTTTCTTCTCAACATTGAAGAGTATCTTCTGAGCTTCACTCATTCCTCCCAAAGTTAACTTGACTCTATTTGCACTGACTGGTACCGTGTAGCTAGTCTCTATGGATGTCCAAAGATTAGGATCAACTCCATTTAGATAGATCTCAAATCATTGTTTCCATTGTGGATAATCATCTAACGCTATAAGCTTAGGCGGTTTATTATGATTACCAGTCTCATTATCCAGAAGCAGTAGATTCTGGATGCGTGAGTCCTTTCCGAAAAAAATGCAGCAAATTGATCTTCCATTGCTATAAACTTGGTACTTTTGGAGCAGGACAGTTTCACTTGTGCGAATGGACTATGAGTATGGTTCACTCGTGCGAGTGAAGGGTGCAAATGAATTCAATCATGCGATTGGATTCAGTCGTGCGTATGAAAAGGGCGATTGGAATCAAGCGACTCGAGTTGTTCAGTCGTGCGAATAAGGGATGCGATTGACTTCAGTCTTGCGAGTGAAGTATATGTGTGAGTTCAATCGTGTGACTGGAACAATCATGCGACTGGAGGCTGCCGTTTTTGTAAAATCGAAGATTTTGACACTTCAACACAAAAATGCAATTTTCCCAGAAACCCTAATCTATCGTATGACGAAAAACACAACTTCTAAGCAAGCAAACGTCGAAAACACCTTTAGAACCAACGTGGTGACTCTTTTGAATTAAAACGTGAGTTTTAACACCAAAACTAATCGAATCCACGGAAAATCAAGAGCCAAAGCTCTGATAGCACTTGTCAGGACCGTGTACGTACGGAATAGTAACTGATAATGCGTAAAACCAAATCAAATAGTGCGGAATCCTATTTGATTGGCGATCCAATCAGTGAGAACGTTAACCCAGTCGATATAAGAGTGAACTAAACATTAAGAAAAATTAGGAATCGATCGAGAATGGACTTTGAAGTTGGATTGGCTTTCTTGGACGTTCTGGACGGCTAAGGTTCGTGAATTATGAAGTTTTTTGAAGTGTTCTCGAATTGTTATGTTTTTCCACGAATTAAGTGGTATTTATAGGTTTGTAGTTTTCATTCGTACGACTGAACCATTAGCATGGTTCAGTCGTGCAACTGAATCATGCGAATGAGTCATACGCACGACTGAAGGTTCAGTCGTGCGACTGAGTCAATCTTATGTCTCAATCATACAACTGATCCAGTCTCCTAGTTTAGTCGTGCGACTGGTCCATAAGCGTGATGTATTCATGTGTATGGTCCATAAGTATGGTCCATTAGCATGAACACTCATCCGACTAGGTTGAACACATTTCTTAATCATTATTGACTAAGAACCATGTACAACAGCCTCAAACCTATATAATATGTTCATACATATAAATTATACTTTAACACAATAAACATATGATATAAATAAACATGAATAAATATCAATCACATATTATATTTCATTGAACCAATTCATTACATATGTGTAAGACATAAAAGACTTTTACATTTAAGCTCATAAACTAGGAACAACATGTTTCACTAAAAAACTTGGTCTCGGAATAAAAGAATACTTCTGAAGCACTGAAGCCTGTTGTAGTGTTAGCAGGATCTTCTGAAGGTCCAACCATCAAAACTTGCAGAGTCATCAAAACTTCTGAAATCATCAAAACTTCCAAAGTGTTGAAGGTCCAGTCTAAGACTCCAAAGGTGGTATGAAGTAAAAGAAAGACCAAGTGACTTGAAGTTCTTCATCAACATCACCAAGTGATACTCAAAACATGACAATGGGATCTATTACCATTGCATTGTCTTTAGCTTCTTTTGATGAGTCCAAGACCAACAAGACTTGGGGTTTTTAAATGTAACTAACTATCTCTTTTGTACAGGAACAACTCAAGACAAATAAAATGAATGGATCATTGACAGTGGCTGTTCCAGGCATATGACGGGAAATAGGTCACCACTCTAGAAATTTGAGAGTTGATAGAGGACCAGTCACTTTTGGAGGAGATGCTGGTGGTTACATTATAGGAAGGGGCAGGGTCACAAATGGTAAGCTCAGCATTGAGAAGGTAAACTTTTTCAAGGAGCTTAGATACAATATTTTGAGTGTATCTCAATTTTGTGATTAGAGTCACAATATGCTCTTTACTGAGCATGAGTGCATTGTTCTCAGGTCCGGGGTGGTCCTTCCGCTTGAGCATATCCTACTCAGAGCCTCCAGAAAGGAAACACATACAACATGGACTTGATGTGAATTTTAAAAAATGAATAAATTAATTAAGAATGATTGGTAACTCGAATTCCAAAGAAAGAGTTTGCAATTGATGATCATGTGTTGCATGCCTGAAAGGGAAGCAACACAAGGTATCTCACACGCCAAAGGAAAGAAACTCCATCACTACTCCCTTACAATTATTACATATGGATCTCTTTGGCGGCATCAGTGTAATATGTTTAGGAAGGATCTCTTACTGTTTGGTGATCACAGATGACTTTACTAGATTCACTTGGGTCTTCTTTCTTAGAACTAAGGATGAGACCCTGAGATTTTGAAGAATTTCATCTTAAAGATTAAGAATCAATGTGATCACAGGTCAAAACCATAAGATATGATCAAGGAACTAAATTCAAAAATCATATCCTTGATACATTTTGTGATGAAATGGGTATTACAAGACAATATAGTGCTTTTAGGACTCCTTAGCAAAATGGTGTTGCTGAGAGGAGAAACATGATACTCATTGAAGCTACAAGAACTATGTTGTCCGACTCTAAACTGCCCAACACCTTCTAGGCAGAGGTAGTTAACACTACTTGCTATGTGCAAAACAAAGTTTTAGTAGTTAAGACATATGGTGAGACTCCTTATGAACTTTGGCATAAGAGGAAACCTTTCATTGGTTTTCTCAAGTCATTTTTATGTCCTTGCACCATCTTGAATACAAAAGATCAAATTGCCAAGTTTGTTGAGAAATCAGATGATGAACATTTTATTGGACACTCTTCCTAAGCCAAGGCATATAGAGTATAGAATCTCAGAACTAGAATCGTTGAGGAGTTAGCTAATGTGACTTTCAATGAGCACACTCCAAGTGTGAAACATTCCGGTCGTGATTGGTTGTTTGATCTTGATTTAGTTACCAACTGTTTTAACAAATCTTGTGAGCATTTTTCAGTATCTACAGATATGCTACCAACAGGTGACTCTGATCCAAGATTTGAGTTGAGAAGACCATAAAGCTACACAACTTCAGCTCCATTTGTAACTAATCCCGCAAATGGAGTACCTATCAGCACAACAATGACAAATCTAGCTGATACCTCTAGGGTGCCTTCAAATTTCAGCTTAGAGGCATAAAACTAAGATGAAGGATCTTCAAATGTTAGAGAAAATAGTGATGGTGATAGTGATCAAGATTCCTTGATGCTGACAGCCACTCCAGGGAAGACAACATTAATGATGTCACACACTTATTGGATCAAGTCTCTCTTGATAAGTGTGTTGATGTGGTGGGAGAAAATTCAATGCCAAATCTAAATATCTCTAATTTTGATCTCTCCAAGCAACTTGTTGTGATTCGAGCTAAGGATCCACAAGTCTCATCCTACCACAAACATTATTGGAGATGTTGATTCAGGGGTAAAAATAAAGGGACAAGCCCATGATGCAAATGTTTGTCTTCACTCTTGTTTCTGATCCCAGATAAAGCCTAAGAAAATTAAATAGGCTTTAAAGGATGGAAGTTAAGTTGAAGTTATGCAAGAGGAGCTGCTTGAATTCAAAAGGCAGAAGGTTTGGAACCTATGTCTTCTTCCTCAAGAGAAGACTACCGTAAGAACCAAATAGGTGTTTTGAAATAAGAAGGATGATAGAGGACTTGTCATAAAAAACAAGGCTAGGCTAGTTGTTCAAGGATACACATAAGAAGAAGGAATTGAGTACACAGATGTCTTTCCTCCTATTGCGAGACTTGAAGCTGTTAGCATATTCTTAGTTTTTTGTTGCATCCAAGGATTTCAAGGTCTGCCAACTTAATGTCAAGTGTGCTTTTCTTTATGGGGTGATTGATGAAGAGGTGTATGTCAAGCAACCACTTGGGTTTGCAGATCCTGTTCATCCTGATTATGTCTGTAGGCTTGATAAAGCTCTTTATGGGCTGCACCAAGCTCCAAGGAAGTGGAATGAGACTTTATCTCAGTATCTCTATCAGCATGGCTACAAAAAGAATTAAAATAGATAGAACTCTTTTCATTAAAGTAACAGGGAATGACTTAATGATGGTTCAAGTATATGTAGATGATATCATCTTTGGGTCAACTAATCTAAAGCTCTACAAAGACTTTGAGAAGCTGATGAATGATAGATTTGAAATGAGTGCCATGAGGGAACTTAATTTATTTCTAGGAATTCAAGTGAAGCAAGTTAACAATGGCATCTTCATAAGTTAGTCAAAGTATGTACAACACATACTTAAAAAATCAACATGACTTACTGTACGGTTGCTAAGACACCCATAGCAAGAAACTACTCCCTTAGATGTGATCTTCAGGGGGAATGTGTGGATGAACATCTCTACAGGGTTATAATTAGGTCATTTATGTACCTCACAATGAGTAGGCTGATATCATGTTTGCCACATGCATTTATGCATGATATCAAGCCAATCCCAAGATGTCACACCTAGTCACTATCAAGAGAATTTTAACATGTCTCAAAGGTGCCTCAACTCTTGGCCTTTGGTATTGAAAGAATTCTGACTTCAATCTGTATGCATATATAGATAGTGACTATGGTGTTTACAATACATCAGGGGGATGTCAGTTCCTTGGTGGGAGGATAGTCTCATGGAGATGCAAGAAGCAATCTTGTGTCTCTGCATCAACTGCTAAAGCTAAATGCATTGCTGCTGCAAGCTGTTGTGCTCAAGTGCTTTGGATTCCGAATTAGATGCTGGATTATGGATTGAACTTTAAATAGACTCTTATCCATATAGACAACAACAGTGCTATCTCTATCACAGAGAATCCTATGCAGCACTCAAGGACAAAACACATCAATATCAGGTATCATTTCATTAGAGATAATTTTGAAAAGGGATTAATCAAACTAGTCAAAGTTAACACAAATGAACAATATGCTTATCTGTTCACCAAAGCATTAGAAGAGCAAAGATTTAAGTATCTTGTATCAACTATTGGGATGATTAACTTTGAATAGCTTTTATTAAAACTTAATCATATTATTTCTAAAATATGTGTGTACCAAGTTGTCTATTTTTATCACCTTCATAAGCCCTCGTTTACTCTAGAAGCAAAAAAAATTTAAGAAGACATTCCTTCGAGTTTTGAAAATTTTGATCTTTTATTCTTTGGAAGATATGCATTTATCTTCGGAAGAAATTTAAGTCTTCAAAACAAAAAACTACTTAAGAAAATTTACCTTCGGAAGAAATTTCTAAAATATCTTCCGAAGCTTAACTTTATTCCTAAGTATTTGTATGTTTACATGAACAATTTTCTTTCGAAAGCAATTAACTCTTGAAAGCTTTATTAAAACTTCCCAAGTCTTAATCTCTTCTGAAGCAAAATTTTCTAAACACTTTGGAATATATTTCGAAGCTATTTTGGCTTCGAAAGCTTTTCATCAAAACTTCTGATAAAATTACCTTTGTAAGAGTTTACAATTCCAAGAAAACTAACTTTTTGGGCAAAAGCAAATTGCTTTTATAGAGGTGGGACTGACATTCGGATTTCAAAGTTTATCCTCTTTCATTAACTTTGTCTGAGATCAATTTCATATATATACCCAATGATTCCCCCTCTTCACTCTCTTCTTCCTCTATACTATTCAAAAACCTAAATTCACCCACAAACCACTTTTATTCTTCACTTTCTTCACCTTTAAGCTATTTGAAATAGCCAACTTAAACCGCAGAAATGACCCTAATTTCTCCATGCAACTTCACTAGCAATATAATCAAGTTGCACTGTTAAACTCTAAGAAAGATTCTAGTTTCTCAGAAACGGCCCTGAGTTCTGGCTTTATCCAACTACTTCATATCCCTAACCATTGATCCTATTCTCAATTAAGATCATTTGCTTGAGTTCTGGAAGACCCGTCAAGAGGTCATAATGGAAGGGGAGAATGCATTATCTGCTACGGTGAAGTGCAGGACAGTGTTCATCACTCTAGCTATCATCAACAATTATCTTCAGCTGGATGATGAGGAAGGTGAATTATTCTTCCCAAAAGAAGTTGTTAACCAATCCTTTCAGCAGATGGGCTATGAAGGAGATTTCTCTATAAAGAACTTCAGGAAAAGGAAGGTATCATTCCAGTGGAAGTACCTGCTTCATGTGGTCAATTACAGCTTGTTAAACAAGCATGGAGGGTGGGACCAGATTCCTAAATATCTCTCCTTCATAGTTCTTGGAATAGTTCAAGGGGTCAAGTTTAGGTACTCTCAATTTGTCTATACAAATTTGTTGGCAAACTTAGAGTCCTTAGAATATTACATGTTTCCTAGATATGTTTAATACGTCCTTAAAGGTAATATTCTTAAATTGGGACTGATGAAGCCCGACATTATTAAAATCATAAAAAGCCAATTGTTGGCTTCTCTGGGGTAGAAACAACCCTTGTCCAAAAATGTTAGAGCTTATTTCTCAAGGTGACAACCTAGCAACACAAGCTAGTGTTGAACCCACACCTTCTACCTCTCAACCATCTAAACCGCCTAAAACACTCCTCACCTACAAAATAAAATCAAAATGATCCCTATATTAGCTATTCAACTGGTGTAGGCCCCATATCATCACCCATACAGGTGGAAGTGGACACTAGAGCTCCCATTTCTCCTGAGGAGCAAACCACTCCCATCTCATCAAGAATTAGTGTTGAGGTTCCTCATACTCAGCCTGGTGTGCTCATTAGCCAATCAACCTTAAGCCTTCACTCTGAATCTCAACACTCAAGTGAACAACCTTCAAGGAAAAGTTACCATCCCCAGCCTCTAGATCTCAACCAACCTATCCCTAACCTTGATTCTATGATGATGATGACATGGGATTCAGTGAGTACCATGAGTCTCTCTACTCTTCTTCTACTGAAAGAGAGATGTATGCTCCAGCCTCTCCCTTGTCTAGCCTACATCATTCACCCAATACTGATGTGGATCTCCATGAACCTGTTAAGGAGGTCCATATGGAAGAGGCTCTTACTTTTATACATGATTACATCATTCAAACCTCAACCATGGCAACTCAGCCCATTGACACTTCTCTTGAAGCTGTTAGTAAGCAGAGGAAAACCAATAGCCAAGAACATGACGTTGCTGGTGAGAGTCAAGACTTTGGTCCAATTCTCCCTAATGATTCTTTTGATAAAGATGAGGGGAACTTAAGACTAAAGGTTCAAAAACTATCACAAACACGCACCTACCTAGTCTCTAAGTTTAGTCACTTGGAATCTCAGGTGACTACCTTACAAAACAGGGTTAATGTTCAGCAACTTTAGATATCTTATCTTAAGGAAAATCTAGTTAGGAAACATTTGAGGATAGCTCATCCAAAAACACAAGAACCTGTGGATGTGATTGACCTAACTCCTTGCTCACCTATGGAAGTGGGTGATGCTACCAAAAAGGAGGAGAAAGTCATAACAATCACAGAACCTAGGAGTTCGTCACAGAGTATGAACATTGAGGACTCACCATCCCCACTTACAGTTGTTCATACTTAGCAACTTCTTCAAGTTCACATTGATGTGGACTCACTAGACTCTCTCATTCAAAGATGATCTTTCATCCAACAAATTGACATCCTCCTGATGTTGATTTCTTGTCAATGTTGTAGCCATCATAGTCACTGTCAGAGTATCCATAGAGATTAAAATCATTGTTCCTAGGATACCAGAGACCTAGTTTAGGTGCTCCTTTGAGGTATCTGAGGATTCTCTTGGCGGAAGCTAGGTGAGACACCTTCGGAGCATCCTGATATCTTGCACAGATGCAAGTGGCAAACATTATATCAGGT
Organism: Flaveria bidentis; assembly: GCA_018326385.1. NCBI lineage: Eukaryota > Viridiplantae > Streptophyta > Magnoliopsida > Asterales > Asteraceae > Flaveria > Flaveria bidentis. The sequence goes on along the minus strand of BJCM01244110.1, from coordinate 73 downwards.
CTATTGGTTGTGTGATACATCAGAGAACCAATAATTTCCCTATACTGATGTTGATCAATATCCTCCCCCTTAA
>BJCM01244108.1:0-20157 GCA_018326385.1 Flaveria bidentis | reverse complement strand
ATACATTCGCATGATAACTTCATATTACTAAGTTTGAATGTATTCATTATCATTACATTATTTACATTAGTTCAAACAACCACAAACCTATATAATCAATTCAATAAGTGTTAAACAACTCATTAATGAAATATTAAACATTATAAACACAACCAAACATTTGCATTTCATTAAGTACCCAACTATTACATATTTGTAAGACAATAAAGACATATTACATTAAGATCAGAATCAAGGTACACATGTATCAACAATGAGTGCAAAAGGATGGATTGATTCCTTTGATGTCCATGATTTTCCATGCAATTGCTCGTTTGTGTGCCTTAAGCACATTGAGCAACTTGTTCTTCTCATCAACTAATAAGGCGGATGAGATTATGATAGGAAGTTGAGATGTTTTTCAAGAAAAGCGTATTCGAGATGAGATGGAAGTTCTTTGAGCTCTAAGCCTCATTTTGAAGAGTTTTCTTCAAATGACAGCTTATGATCGAATCGCAAGCATCAACGTAATAGAGTAAGTCATCATGATGTTGAGTGTGTTTCATGGATTGGCCTATATTGAAAATTACTTCCTCCTCGTCTACTCTAAGCGTGAGTTTGCATGTACAACCATCGATGAGGGCTCGAGCAGTCGCTAAGAAAGGTTGACCTAGGATAAGAGGAAGATTTTTGGCCTCATCCATGTCAAGGATAACAAAATCAACGGGAAATACGAATTTGTCAATTTTAACTAAGAGATTTTCAATGATGCCCCTCAGATATTTGACAGAACGGTCAGTTAACTGGATGCTCATACGGGTAGGTCTAGGTTCACCTAGGTTTAATTTTTCAAAAACCGGATAAGGCATTAGGTTAATGCTTGCACCTAAATCAGCTAACGCGTTACTGACAGAAAGATTTCCTATTAGGCAAGGTATGGTGAAACTTCCTGGATTAGTCATCTTTTGAGGTAGTTTGTTTCGAAGAACTACAGAGCATTCCTCATTCAAAACCACGTGTGATAACTCTTGCAGTTTCTTTTTGTTTGACAAGACACCTTTTAGAAACTTAGTGTAGTTTTTCATTTGTGCTAAGGCCTCCACCAAGGGCAGATTGATGTGGAGTTGATTGAACAACCCAAGGAATTTCCCATATTGTGCCTCCATTCTTTGTTGTCTCAAATGACCTGGATATGGAGGTGGTGGAACATATGGAGGTGGTGGAATGTATTTCTTGGCTGGTTCTTCAATAATAACATGTTTCTATTTCTTATCACTCGCATTACTTGGAGTTTTAGTTTCTACATCTTCAAGCATGGGTTGTAATGCGGGTGCATCACCTTGAGTGGTTTTGCCACTCATGGTGGTGATGGCTTTGACTTGAGCATTAGGGTTTGTCACAGTGTTGCTGGGCAAAGCACCTTGTGGTCTTTCAGATAGTTGTTATGCTATTTGTTCTACTTGGTGCTCTATGGTCTGCAATGATGCTTTGTTGCTTTTGATGTCAGCTTTGTTTTTGGAACCTCTCCTCATTTCTTCGATCATATTTTCGGATGTACTCATATGTGGCTTGTGTGGTTAACAAAAACTAATGCAATAAGTCTTCTATTGATGATGATCCATGGTCTTGGTTGCTTGGACCTTCGTATCGTGGTTTCTGTTGTTGGTAAGGTGGCCTTCGGTTGAATCTAGATGATTGTTGGTTATTACCAGCATCTCTATAATTCGAGTTGCTTCTCTAATTTTAGTTGTTGTTGTATGAGTTGTTTGGGCCTCCAACGTAGTCAAAATCTTCAACTATCATAATGCCTTGTGGGAATTCGTTGTTCTTGTGTGAATTTCCACATGTGTTGCATCATGTTGGAGTTTTCTTTAGCTCGCTTTGCAATTGTTCGAATTTTTTGGTTAGAGCTTCTAATTGGGCTGCAATTAGGGTTTCAGAGTCTACTTGATGAATACTTTTAGAACTGGGTTTGGTCCTTAAGGGATTGTAAGCAAAGCTCTTCTTAGATGCTCTTTCTAAGTCTTGGTATGATTCTATTGGTGTGACACTTCCGAAATCTCCTCCCGCACTTTGGTCTACCGCTTGCTTGTGGGCTCCACTGATTGCATCGTAAAAGGTTTGACACTGCAGCCACAGAGCAAGTCCGTGATGTGGGCATCTCCGAATGAGACTTTTATATCTCTCCCATGTTGTGTATAATGAGTCATCGTCGTCTTTGCAAAAACTTGTGATGCTGCTTCTTAGTTTAGCAGTGCGATCGGGTGTAAAGTATTTCAAAAGGAATTGTTCAGCCATTTCTGCCCATGTGGTGATGGAACTAGGCGGAAGTGAATCAAGCCAGTCGATGGCTCGGCCTCGAAGTGAAAATGGAAAAAGTCTTAGTCAAATGGCATCGTCTGAACAGTTATTGATTTGTAAGGTAGCACAGATACGAAGGAATTGTGAGATGTGAACATTAGGAACTTCATCTTGTAACCCATGGAACTAAATAGAGTTTTCTACGAGTTGGATAATACTAGACTTAATCTCGAAATTGTTAGCTGCTATTGCTGGTTGGACAACACTAGACTCGGAACCATCTATTGACGGTGTGGCACAGTGTGTCATCTTCATTTCCTCATCTTGGTTAGCCATGTCTTCTTCGGATGGTGTACCTTCCAAAATGTCGTCTTCAATGACTGGTGCTGCTTGTTGTGGTCTTTCGCTTAATCTTTGAAGGAAAGTCCTTCGGGTTCTGAAAGAGGCGAAACAAGTTCAGGACTAGACGAGTCGGACATACACTAACTTAAAGAAGCATAAACTAACTAAGGCTTAAAATGAATGAGGCAAATGTAGATAAACTAACTAAGGCAAACTATCTAACAAAAAGAAAATGAAGTTTGAATAAAAATATATTAACAAGTTATATGCAAGATAGTCAAAAATTTAGTTTGTCTTTCAAATTGACGTGTGTCCCCGGCAACGGCGCCAAAAACTTGATGGGTGCGGATAGTATATATAGTTTGATAAAGATTTATCGCATAGATTCAGTTTTAATTGGTTATTATTAATACTAAACCACACACAAAAAGGAAAGTGTACCTGTCGTGTGGTAATATAGTGTTGGTAAGAACCGAGTATCAATCCATGGACACACCTAGCCTACTCAACAAACTTGACGTTTGACTATCAGATTTGGTTTTTGTTAAAGACAATGATAAGTTTCATTGGAAAGATTTTTTAGGGTTTAAAAAACAATGATACAAATAAAGTAACTAAGATTTGAAGCGTGTGGATTTAAAACCAGGGAATAAAAATTATCATCCTAATTAGATTCCACTTATGTAACCGTGATGAATTGGTGGTGTGATTTAAAGATATGGATTAATGTAATTATGTTAATGTTTATAAAGATGAGCTGGCGCAATTTCTTGTCTATCTTGCTGTCATAGTGACTAGGATCACGTCAGGTTGAGTTTTACTGCTTAGATCAAGCCCTAGTAATGTAGGTAAATCTTTTGTGACCTATTTGACATATGATTTATGAAAACATAACTTAATGTTAAAAAGAGAGTTGATCAAGTTTCTTCCTAACATACCATTAATTTTAGAAAACCATAACAATTACTGAAAATTTCTCAAACTAATAAAAGGGAACCTGCAAATGATCAGAAAGTTAAAAAGATATGATTTCTAATAACAATTTCTAGTTCATTAGCCGTGGATTTATTATGAAGACCGGTTTCGCGAATGAAAGTTAATCATATGGTTTTTAACCTTGTATAAAAATCACAATCACAAACCATAAATTTATAACTTCTCGTTCAAATGTAGATGCTACCCATCAATAGTTTTCCCAAGACCACCATAACATTAACATAATATTTATCGCACCATTAGTTCATCACAAATTACATAAGTTTCATCTGATTAGGATGATAAAAAGAGTTTAGCTCATAATGAGCTTGAACATAACAATAGATAAAAAAGAAGATAGGTATGTAATCATCGGTTAAATGGAACAATCAAACCATTAATCCACAATGGATGATGTTTAGACTATCCCGAGCTTCTTCCAAGTGTTGTATGCACTACCAAGACTCCAAATGACCTTGAAGTCTTGATTCCCGAGAGAATTCTGCATAGTAACTCTCCCACCAAAGCTTTTCAAAAATGGTGAACTTAGGATTCTATTTATAGGCTTTCTGGAGTGTTTAAGCATGGCCCCGTGCCTAAAAGGCTTGGCCTCATGCTAGTACAATGCTTATGAAAGTTGGTTGGCTCGTACATGCAGGTTGTGTTGGGCACGGCCCCGTGCTAAATGGGGCACGTCCCTGTGTTGGAGGTGAGGCACGACCCCATGTCTACTTTTAGGGGACAATACATTTTGTCCTGTCAGATGTCCAAGCACGGGGGTGTGTTTCTGGCAAGGCATGGGGGTGTGCTTAATAAGGCACGACCCCATGCTTGGACTCCAAAGCTCGGATTACTTCAATTTCTTGTTAAATATGCTTCTTTTGTCCATCTTGCCCTTATAAACACCTGAAAACACAATTTAACATTTTTAAGTACATTTTCATCATTTTAAGGAAGATATTAAGGAATAATAGATGTGCTTTGGATAGGATTTTTATGTATAATTTGGAGCATATCGGTAGTGCTGCCTCTTTCAGAGTCATCAAAATGCTTGGTTGTCGTAGATTCAGTCCGATCAAAGTTACCACTGTCCTGAGGGGCCATTGAGGAACCTGAAGTTGTGGCAGTTGAATCTTCATGAGTCCCCTCCACTCTAGTGAGACTCACCTTAGTTTGGATATGCTTATGGGGGCTAGAGATCAAAGGTCTCCTTGGGCTCAGTTGATCCTTTAATGGGTGTTGAGGATCAACTTCATTGCCATGAAGAGACATAAACTCTTCATCAGTTCCAGTTGAAAGGTCAGTGAAGGATATGACATTTATTCTGAATGACCCGAGAATTTGAACAATGTCTAATGGCATTGAGCCATTGGTGGGGTTGTCCCTTTTTGGCTGCTCAGGAAGTATAGAGACTCATCCTGAGGGCTTTTGGTTAGGACTTTGGGCTTATGGGATTGAGATTAAGGAGAATCAATGCCTATATTAAGGTCAAGAGTGAAGGAAGGTGGGACCTCAGGCTGAGTGGGAGCCCATGTTTCCACTCTAGCCTTTTTGGGTAGAATAGGGGGAACTTGTTCAAGGAAAAAGTCCATTTTTCCCAAGGAACTCATCTCAAACTTCTTCTTCATAATGCTCTCAAAGTCTTTACATATTTGGTCATTTGAAGAACCAAATATGATATTATCAATGTAAACCTGAACGAGCAATATGTCTTTCTCGGACTTCTTAATAAAAAGAGTATTATCAACGATTCCTCTAGTGTAACCATTCTTCAGGAGAAACTAAGACAGAGTCTCATACCACAGCCTAGGTGCCTAGTGCAGCCCATAAAAAGCTTTATCCAATTTGCACACATAGTTAGGATGTTGTGGGTCTTCAAATCCTGGAGGTTGCTCACATAGATCTCCCTATCTATATTTCCATATAGAAAGGCACACTTGACATCAAGTTGGTAGACAGTAAAATTTTGGATGCAACATAAGCAAGGAAGATTCTAACTGCCTCAAGTCTTGCAATAGGTGCAAAGACATCAATATAATCAATTCCCTCCTCTTGGGTGTATCCTTAAACAACTAGTCAAGCTTTATTCTTGATGATCAAGCCTCTATCATCTCTCTTGTTCCTGAAAATCCATTTGGTGCCTATAGGTACTTGACCAGATGGTAGCGGACAAAGGTTCCAAACCTTTTGTCTCTTGAGTTGAAGCAATTCTTCTTGAATTGACTCAACCCATCTATTATCTTTTAAGGCTTCTTCTACTTTCTTGGGTTCCATCCAAGACAAGAAGCATGAGTATAGGCAGGCATTCCAATGATGAGTTTGTCCCCGTGTTCTCACACTTTTAGAGACTTCTCCAATGATGTTTTCAACTGGATGAGTGTTGTGAATCCTTTATCTGGGGATCACTTCTAGTTGCAAAGATAGATCCAAGTTGGACATATTTTGCTCAAGAACATGAACACTTAGTCTAGCTGCTATTTCAATGTCATTCAATGAGTACTGATTGAATGAAAATGAAACATCATCAGCATTAGTTGACTGAGATGTAGTATTAACTATTGCATGTTCCTTCAGAATACTACTTCCATCAGCTTGGTGTCATATGTTATCAGTTAATGAGTTATTAGGCTTACTTTGTTGGTAACTTGTTGAAGCTCCACTGGTTCCTGAAATGGTCATGCTATATCATCTACCAATGATGGGAGCTTGGGGTTCAGAGACTCTTAGAGAACTTGGAAGAGGTCTGGGTAACTCAAATAGCTGATCTTCATTAGAATTACTTTAAGTAACTATTCTAGCTTAAACATTCTCACAAGATGGTTTAGAATAATTTGGAAACAATTCTAAATCAAAAATATGATCAGGGCCATTCCCCCTAACACAAGGAGTGTGCTCATTAACGACAATGTTGGATGATTCCTCAAATTGTTGATTTTTGATGTTATAGACTCTATAAGCAATAGAGACGGACGAATATCAAACAAAGATAGCATCATCCGAATTCTTAGAAAATTTTGCCAAGTTGTCCTTTGTGTTAAGTATGGTACACCTGTTTCTAAAGGACCTTAGAAAGCCAATGAACGGTGGCCTCTTGTTCAATAGCTGAAAGGGGTTTTTCAACCATGTACCAAGTTATTTTTAACTAATTTGTTCATGGTTTTAAAGCTCACATGACACATACGTTTATGCCATAAGGCAGACTCATCATCATCAGCTTCGGAAAGAAAGCATGATACTTCACCCAATGGGGAAGCATTGTTCATATCCAGCTTGTACATATCCCCTTTTTTAGGAGATCTAAGAAGCACAATTCCTGAGGAATTGTCATCCCAGGTTTGAGGATGATGCACTCATGTTTTGTGAAGAGCAATTGATCACAGAACTAAGAAACACTTAGGAGATCATGTTCAAGCTTTGACAAAGTTCACTTTGTCAACTATTAACTAGCCAATGGATGCAATTCCTCTGCCTGAAATGTATCCTCCGGTCTCACCTCCAAACTAAACAGGTCCTCAATCAAAATGTTGAAATTATTGAAGTAGAGATCTGTTCCTGGTCATGTGCCTGGAGCATCCACTGTCCACTATCTTGATATTATTGTTCTTGTCTTGTGATTGTCCCTGCATATAAGGTGAAAAGTTAGTTTTGATTGGAAACCCAAGCCTTGATGGTCTTGGGTTCTTCCATTGATGATAACATGATTGAACCAAAGTGAATGGTAGAGGGTTCAATTGATGTCTTTGAAGAGGAAGGTATGGCTGCAGCATCTTGTCTGATCTTCCATTCTATCCCATGGTTGATCAACTTTAATGAAATTGTTGAAGTTTGAGCAGCATGACTTTCTTCTGAAGCTTCTTTGTTTTCAGAAGAAGCATTCACTAGCTTCTCTTCCGAAGTAGCTTTCTTCTCGGAAGGTTTTGAGAAGACTACTTTCCTCTTTTGAGCTTTCTTTGGCTTAACTTCCATAGCTATTTTCCCTTCGGAAGAGTGAGTTTCTTCCAAAAGCAGCTTAGCTTTGGAAACTAGCTTTCCTTTTCTCATCACTTGAACCATGTGACAAGGTCCAAAAGTGAATCCTTCCTTGGCTGCTTCCTTTTTAACATTATTTTCATAATGTGTGCTTGCTGAATTGTAATAACAATCTTTAGCCAAGTGGTTCTGCAGACCACACATTATGCATGCAATGTTAATCTTTGGGTATTTTGAAGGCTAAGGTTTCTTGATCTTCTTGTTTTCCTCTACAGCCTTCCCTTTTATCTTCTAATCCTTTGGAAGGACAAGAGTGTTGGTACTAGACTCCTTTCCTGAATCAGAAGTGCCTACCACCTAGAATTCAACTAAAATGAAAACACCCTTTTGCTTTGGTCAATCACCAGCTTAGATTTAACTACTTTCTTGGTAGTTCTTTTGGCTGCCTTTGCCTGATTTCTTCTTGCTTTGGTGGATAGGGGTTGATCATCACAAGTAGAAATGGGTTGATTTACCCATTCCTTCCCTGTGGTGGTCTCCATTGTTGCATCATTCTTCAACTCAATCGAAGATGGGTCAGAAGATAGGACCTCTTGCTCTTCAATACCATACCTTGGTTGTCTAATAGACTCATAAGAGTGTGATGGAGCAATATCATTGGTCCCCAACCCTCCTTTGTTTTGATAACATATTTTAGAGTCGGAGGATGATGTAAGAATGGTTTTGAAGCTTTTCTCAGAAATAGTATACTTCCTTGCTTGAGCCTCAGCTATTACTAGCTTAGCTTGAGCCTTAGTTAACTTGAATATTAAATCCTTGATTTGAGTCTTGTAATTTGTTTGTTCATATTTTAAAGAAGATACTGTTTTCTCTAACTCTTTAATTTTTTGTTGATAGTCAGATTCAGCCTTCTTAAAATCAGCTTAGGATGTTTAAATACTCAATATCAGATTTAATTTCCATGTATAGTCCTGGTACATTTTAACCTTAGCAATACAGGCTGGAGTACAAAGATGATCATATACCTTAGAGTTATCTGTTCCAGTGATGAGTGCTTGAGCAGGGGTGACATCTTGAACCATAAAGCTCCAATCAACTTCTTGTGCTACAACAACAATTTCAGTTGATTTCCAGCAACTTTTGGCATTGTAAGGATGTGAGGAGGAATGAGCAGATCCCGGGTTTGATTTGGGAGCTTTGCATTCCCTTGCAAAATGGCCCAAATAGTTACAATTATATTATTTGGCCTTTGCTTTGTCAAACCCGAACTTGCTACTTGTTGGGTTCTGAGGGAACTGCCTTCCAGTTGTTTTAAAGAACTTCTTTTCCCTGTAGGTTAAAAAAGCCATTTGTTGGACTATGTATATGTATTCCACATCATCTGGGCTGAAACACTCTAAATCTTCAAAAAAGAACTGAAAATCATTAGAGTATCCACTCCTTGAGAAAAAGCAGAGCTGTCTTGAGAGGGACCGGGCTGAGCCTGATGTGACCTTGGGGTCTCAGGGAATGTGATGTAAGGTCTAGAAGAGGTGGATGGCTGCTGGGGATGAGTCAAGTACTGCTGAGGTTAAGGGGGTCTTGAGCCTTTAGCAACCATGAGAGAGTTGCTAGCAGGATGGCTTGAGGATCTGCTTGCTTGAAGACCACTCTTGTTATCCATCTCTACACGGTATCCATCTAGAATGCTGTATAGCTCAATCATGGTAAGGGTATTCAGATTCTCTGTTCTCTTGATGGAGATATAGTAGAACGTCTACTCATTAGGGAGTTCAGGAGTTATTCCCACAGACTGAAGGGAAGAGATAAGATCCATATACCTAAAGTACTGCTTGACTGGGTGTGAGATTGATATTCTCACAAGGATCGAATATGATGATTGAGTAAATGATGGTATGGCGGAATGAAACAATCAAGAGACATTAAATGCAAGAAATACTCATAAATGCACATTGTATTAATGAACATGATTGATTACAATGAATACTAGGGTTTGAGCTTTAAACAGTAACAATACAACTTTATAACAAAAGACTAAACAAAAAATAATCTGAGTGTCTATCAACAATCACCTCACATACGAGGTTTTTTTATTTTATTTATAGGCTGACAAGATGCCTTTTACAAAATGACTTAACTACCCTGACCTTTACATCAGAACAAGTCTAAGTCTTTATCAGTATTTCTTTTGTTCATCCGTATTGGCTAATGTGGATGAGTTGATCTTGATCAACATTTCTTCTTTTGTCTTTAGCATTAGTGTTTGGTCACCCGCATTGACAAATGCGGATGAACAAACACTTATGTGCATTTGTTGTCGGTCATCCACATTAGTTAATGCGGATGTACAAAACTTGTTAGCATCTCTTTTAGGCTATCTGCATTTGTTAAAACAAACTCTTGTCAACATTTGTTCTATGTCTTCCGCATATACAAATGCGGTTAGCCAACACTTTTCTTTTATGCAGATTCTTCATCCGCATTAATACTTGGACATGTGGGATTACCAGCAGAACAACCATCAAATCACCAATTGAATTAGCATGTATTATCCTTTTAGGGTCCAACAATACTCCCCCTAAGGATTATATAGCCTATGTGTATAGATTAATGAAGAGGCTGATGCAACCTAAACATCCAAAGTCTCTCCTGCATGCTGCACAAGTGCTATGAAGAAGAATGCTTAGGAAGTTTCACACATGCAACATAAATATTACAATGCAAGAGTCTCTGAAGCTCAACAAATAGAGATGCATCATGGAGTTTTCATCCCAATGAGGACAGAGGCTACAACTGGCCAACCCATAACGCTAGGATACATCATGGCAGGGAACTAGCAACCTATGGGAATAATATATCCTTAAACATTTTGGTCACCTTAGGCATGACTCATTTTGATTTCGAACATCTTGGTCACCTCAGATATGACTCCTTTTGAGTGAGTGATTCATAGATTACGTCTAGTTGTAGAGTCCGACATCTATGTAACAAATTACTAGAAAACAAAAATTTTGAAAACACTTTGAAATTTAAAACAAAACAGGACATATTTTTGTATTTTTGAATCGAGATGGAATTAAACCTATTAGAGTACATCTAACTGATTTTACTTCCTGGACAACACAGCTTCAAGTTAATTTTATCATTTCTGGAACAATTCATTATGGAATCATACAAGTATATCAGAATCATTTGGGACATTTTAATAAGCCATTTTGATGCTAGATTCTTGTTTTGGCTGAGAGTCAATAGCAGTTTTAGGAAATCATACTAGAGCTATAGGATGCATACAATGATTTTGACTTTCAAGAACTACAACTCATAATGATTGTCAGTATACTTGTCCACTTAAATCCATACACAGATTTTTGACACACATTGGTGATGAGTTAAGGTTTAATTATTTCAACAAACATTTGTGGATCCCACACTTATATGGTAATCAACATTCCTTTGGAGATTTTTGAGCGGTCTACGGGTATATTTCAAGAAGAAACTATTCAAAGAGTTTTCAAAGAGATGCCAAGCCTCAGGTGAGTGCCATCGCAGAGCAGAGAGACGCAAACAACAATGAATTCTAGAATATTTAGGTTATGCTTATGCTCAGGTCAGTGCCACCGCACAACAGAGAGGCACACAACCTATCCTCTTGCTAGAGCATTTTTTTTCTTTTTGCACATAACACACCAACAACATATGTTATCAACTTGATTGCTTTTAGTATATTTACACGTGCTATGCTCATATTTGATGGTCATCTGCACACATTTGTGGTGTTTATTTTGTTCGTCACCCCTTATTGGAATTGCGTTGATTGTGTTAACCAGGGATAAGATGGGAACCCACAAAAAGTTGAACAACTTAGTTTGAATTTAAAACCACCAATGAGGTCTACTAATCTATTGTGTTGAATCTACCGACATATCATATAATGAACTAATAATCTCTTGGTCTACTTTCTCTATGTTACCTCAGTAGTAGACTAGTTTTACTATCATTTTTCCTTTTATTTTGCTTAGACTTCTCAGACTTATACTTTGAATTTTGCATATGTATCATTTAAAATCTTTTAGTCCCAAACAATCTCTTTCCTGTGTACTATCATTTTCCATAAACATTAAATCAAAATCACAGATTTGATTTCATTTCTATTAGCTAAGCTGCCCTTGTCCCTCGTTTTTTTAATTAATTAAATACTGCACGAATTTAATACGAAATTTACCTATTCTGCCCCTAAAATTCTAAAACCAAAAATCTTTTTGTGTTTTTGGATTGTTAACAGACACAAAAATTGGAACCACATCACTTTTCTTTTTCACACCATTGACCTCTCACAGATATAAAAACCTAGGTTTATCAAATGCTTTTATGTAGAGGTCGGCGTGTTGAAAATCAGTATTCATTTTTACAACATCGATTAAGTGCTTTTCAAAATAGTCACGTATGAATTGATATTTAATACCGATGTGTTTAGTTTTAGGGTGTTTGACCGGATTTTTTGTTACGGCAATAGCAGCATAATTATCAACAAAAATAGGAGTGTTAGAAAATTGCAAACTGTAGTCGCGCATTTGTTGTTGAATCCATATGATTTGTGAACAGCAACTACCAGCAGCAACGTATTCAGCTTCACATGTTGACAGAGCAATGTAGGTCTGCTTCTTACACTGCCAGGTGACTAACCGTCTCCTAAAGAACTGAAATCCTGTTGATGTTGACTTTTAATTAATTTTGCAACCGCCATAATCCGAGTCACTATACGGAGTAAGCTCAAAGTCATCATCATGAGGATACCACAACCCGAGTGTTGGAGTACCCTTCAGATAACGAAAAATCATTTTGACTCCTATTAGATGGTTTACTTTTGGTTTCGCCTGATATCTGGAACAAAGACACGTCGCGTACATGATATCAGGTCGTGAGGCTGTGAGGTACATGAGAGATCCAATAATTCCTCTATACATGGTGGCATCAACCAGACCACCATTTTTGTCAGGTGCCACATCATGGTTTCTGGCAAGTGGAGTTCTAGCTGCGGAAGCATTCTTCATATGGAACCGACTGGGATATCGCCTACATAATTGGTCTGATGTAGAAATATTCCCATGATCCACCTGTAACCCAAGAAATAAATTCATCTCCCCCATGGCACTCATCTCAAATTTTGCTTTCATTATAGATTCAAATTCTTTACATAACTCTTTGTTTTTTAAACCAAAGATTATGTCATGAACATAAATCTGTACTGGCAGTAAGTCACCATCTTTTTCTTTGATGAACAGTGTACCATCTAGTTGATAGACTTTGATCTTCATATAGGATGCATAAGCTAGAAATATATGTATTGCTTCCTTCCTTGCCACTGGTGCAAACACTTCATTGTAATCTATGCCTTTGACATGTCGAAATCATTGAACTACTAGTCGAGCCTTATTCCTGATTATTACCCCTTGGTCATCTTTCTTGCATTTCAGTTCGCATTTAGTGCCAATCACCTTAGCACCTTTTGGTTTGTCCACAAGGGTCCACATTCCTAGATTCTTGAACTGTAGGAGTTCTTCTAGCATCGCACTGACCCATGCCTTATCGTTTAGTTCTTCACTAACGTATTTTGGCTCAAATTAAGACACAAAACATCGATATACTCCATCGTGAAGGTATCCCTTTTCCATTACCAAGGCATACTGAGCTGAGTACAACTGATTTCTGGTCTGTGCTCCTAATCTAACATCCCTAATGACATTGTCCAAGGGATGATAAACATTTAGACATGCTCTCCACCTCATTATCCAGATTGTTAAACTCAGGTTCAGGATTTGTAGCTGTTGGAGTATGAGGTTCCAAAATGTCAAAGGCATTAGGATTTGATGCTTGTGTACTTTCATTGGTAGGAACCTCTTCCTCCTGGTCCTTATTAGCAGTTTCAACTGCCTCATCATCAGACGTAGACTCACTCACTTCAAGGTCTCCCCCTGAAGAGGTAGAGGAATAATCTAATGGACCTGTTGATGTCGAGGCTGGTGGAGGAGTGTTAATAGAATCGTAAATCATTCTACTAGACAACTCGTCATCCAGGTTGAGAATGCGGCAGATTGAAGGATTTAAAGAAATCATCATAGTCAAAGAAGTATGAGGGTCTTTTCCCAGTTGGGAGGTGGTGTATCTTTGAACGTCAACATTGCACCACACTTCTACCTGACCCGTTGAGTTGTTGTAAACTCTCTTGTCTAGTATGTTGTATCCGAGAAATATCCCTTCGTTTGCCTTCTCGCTGAACTTCCCATTTTAAGTCTTCTTCAACAATGTACAAGGTGCGCCAAACGGTTCTAAATACTGCAAATTAGGTTTACATCGTTGGAGTAGTTCATAACATGTTTTTCCATGTCGCTTGACCACTAAGACTCGATTGAGCGTGTAACACGCATTTGCCACAGCCTCATTCTAGAATTGAATAGGCAGTTTTGAGTCAGCAGGCATTAATCTGGCAGTCTCGATCAAACTTTGATTCTTTCTTTTAGCTATGCCGTTCATCTGTGGAGTGTAGGCAAAGGTGATATGATGAAAAATTCCTCTTTCTCTATAGTATGCCTCCATTCACTGATTCTTGAATTTAGTTCTATTGTCAGATCGAATCTGCCTAACTTTCAGTTTGTAATGTGATTCCAATGTAGTTACCAGGTGTTTGAATGATTCAAAGGTTTTTGATTTGGTTTTTAGAAACATCACCTAAGAGAATCTTAACTAATCATCTATTATTACAAAGCAATACAGATCTCCTGCAATGCTCTTTGTGCTAACAAGTCCAGATAGATCCATGTGTAGAAGCTCAAGAGGCATATCTATAGAGTTATCTTTCTTTGCCTTATGAGCCTTCTTGTTTTGTTTCCCTTTCTTGCAAGCTATGTAGAAGTCTAGAAGCTAGAAGTTCTTAACATTTACACAATTCACTAAATCATTCTGAATCAAGTGATTCATCTTTCTACGATTGATGTGTCCTATTCTCATATGCCACAAGACCAAGTATCTCTCAGTTTCCTTTGATAAGAAGCATTGAACTTTGTGATTAGTTGTGGATGTTTTTGATAGATCCAAGACATACAAGTAGTTATATCTTGAAGCTGACATAAGAACCTTTTCCTCCTCTATCATATAGTCCTTCTTCAACATGTAACACTTCTTGTTGTCAGAAACAACCTTGAATACTTTATCACAGATCTGGGAAATAGAAAGCAAGTTGTTCTATAGTTGTTGAATGTAGTTGACCTTGTCAAACTTGACTTTCTCATTTCCAACTTCGCCTTGTGCTATGAGGTATCCTCCTTTGTTCCCAGCAAATGAAACATGCCCCCCTTTGATTTGTTTGACATTGGAAAGAAGGGACGAATTCCCTGTCATGTGCCTGGACGCCCCATTATCAATAATCTAGGTGTTAGTGATAGCACTATAGCGGACACCCTTCACAGTCAAAGAAACTTGTTAGTACATATTTGGGACCCAACCTTTAACCGGCTTGGGTGACCCAGAGGAAGCATACATCATAAACTCAACTGATTGTCCTTTAAAGGCTGAGGGCATATATTTCTTCTTATCATTTTCACTTTTAGACCCTATACTTGATTTTTCTTTCCATAAGCCAGTTTTGTGTAAGGCCTGTTTGTGGTAAACAGACGAAACTTATTGTTTGAACTTTTGGTACACTAACACTCTTAGGTGGAGTGTTAGATCTTATTTTAGAAGAACATGGTAGTGTGTCATAAAGTTCAATTTTTTTTCTGGGTGTCTGATAGTAAGGACAATTTGTAGAAATATGTCCTCGTATTCCACATCTGTAACAAGATCTTGATTCAACAGACTGAGGAAAACTTTTTTGTTATGTTGAGTGTAGTGAAGGTGTGAAGTGTGTCTAGTTTGGTTTTGTCGCTACTCTTTTAGATGTATCACCTTTATTAACAAAATTAATTGTTTTGACTTTTTGAACATCTTTAACATGCCCTTTGGTTGGACTTTGATGACATGTGTGGTTAACTGGTTTAGTCAGTTTGGGTTCTGAAATGGACTTTGGTGAACCTAACCTTACACTAGCTCTTTTAAAGGCATCCTCTAAGTTCTCAACCAGCATCTTGCCATTTGATTTCAAAGTAGCCTCCTTCTGTTTAGTGACAGATTTCACTAGTTTACCCGTGAAAACAAGATCACTAACTAGAGGAGTAGACACCACATGATCCTTAATTGGATTGTTATTAACTGGTCTACATTTTGTATTTAGAAATAGCTCATGTAGTGGTGGCACTACTTTGTATCCCAAACCTTCCCCATTGTTTCGTTCTTTCACTAAGTTCTGTACTGTGTGAGAAGAACTAGTCCAACTATGCAGTTTTTGTTTTAATGAATTAATCTCAACTTCCAAAACTGCTTTCTCCTTTTTGGTTTCTTCTAATTAATTTAAATAAAACTTTGTATCATTAGATTGATTTAAGGCAACAACCTCGGTTTCCCTTAGTTGTTTACCCAACAGTTTTTTCTTTTCTTTAAAACTGCACTCATTTTGTTTAAAATACGATTTGCTTCAGTGCAGAGTTGTAAGTCATTTACTATGTTATCATTATGTTCTAATAACCTAGAAAATTTTAGATCTATGTTTTCCCTAAACTTTCTACATTCAGAACAAGCATGTTTATTAAATAGTTGATCTAAAGAACTTACCTGTGAGGAGTCAGTTGAATCAACCATCAATGCAGAGTAGAATCTTCTATTATTGAAGATTCTGAACTTGAAGCTTTGAGCTCTTCCTCAACTAAGTGGTTTACCACGTTCATAGCTTCTTCTGTATCTGACATCGCTTGCTCTGTTGCAATCTCACCTTCACTGGCAAACCCATCATCCAATGCTTTTACACAAGCAATGTTTGATTCTCCAGGAGAGACAAATCGGAAGGACCAGTCTTGTCCTTCATCACCTTGGGCAGTTAGTGTTTTAGTCTCTTTATTTGCAGAACTAGTTCCAACCATGACTTTGTCTTGACGGTTGAAAGTAGGAAATGGGTTACCATTTCTTGTTTTCTTGGGCTTCACACATTCATGTTTAAAATGCCTATTTTCACCACAATTGAAACAGGTGACCTTGGTTTTGTCGAAACCAAAGGTCGTATCTTTTGTGGCTACAAGATTCTGACCTGTCTTCTTAACGAACTTTTTAGCTCGTCTAACTTCACTTGCTAGAGCCTACGTGATATCCATCCTCTCCAGCTCGTTCTCGTCAACCTGCTCGTAGTCTTCATCTGCAAGATGACAATTTCCGATCTTCCCAGCAACTAAACCATCATACGATTGAAACACTGCTACTAGAAGATCCATGTGCTCTTTTGCAACCTCCACTGTGATATCATCGAGATTCTCGGTCTTTAACTTTTTGTATTGATTTCAAGCACTCTATATTGGGTAGACGATGACCCAGACGTTTCTAGTCCTGAAGCAGTGGATTGAGAAGGAGCCACGGAATTGGACACAAAAGTTGTTTGAAGTGGTACTCCTGAACTAGTTGGATTGGGAACCGAGTGGTAGAGTGACGGATTCTGAACAAAAGATCTTTTCTTCGACTTGTATTTCATCCTCAGTTCCTCCTCCCTTAACTTCAAGATGAAGTCATTTATGTCCAATGTAGCAAGTATATCATTCTGTCTCAGGTTGGACACAAATGAATCCCATTACTCAAGCAAACCATCTACAAAGCTTGAAACTTTATCTTCCATAGACGTCGTTACACGATGAGTGTGCAGCTCACTCATCAAATGGTAGAACCTGTATATGATGTCATCCAAGCTCTCATTCCCAATTAAGGAGAAGTTATCAAACTCCTACTTGAGAGCTTTAGCCTTAAGTTCCTTTAACGTTGCATTTCCATCATACCTCTTCTCTAATGCCTCCCATAACTTTTTGGCCTGCTTGTTCAGACTTTGTACTTGGAGAACAGGTAGTTTCAATCGTGCAAATAAACTATATCTATGGATCACTTGTGCGAATGAAAAATGCGAATGAACATGGCGAATGGACTCAAACGACTAGAGTTATTTAGTCATGCGAATGGACAATACGGATGAGTCAATCGTGGGGATGGACAATGCGGATGACTCAATCGTGCGAATGAACAATGCGGATGAGTCAATCGTACAGATGGACAATGCAGATGACTCAATCATACGAATGGACAATGCGGATGACTCAATCGTACGAATGAGCTATTCGTGCGATTGAAGGCTGCTGTGTTTGAAAATTTTCAAATTTTTACACTTTGACACGAATTACAATTTACCCAGAAACCCTAATCTACTGTATGACAAAAAACTTCAACTTTGATGCCTGGAAACGTCGGAAAACACCTGTGGACTCAAAAAGATGACTCTTTTGAGTTAAAACGTGAGTTTTGACACAATTCTAATTGAATCAAACGCAAAATCAAGAGCCAAACCTCTGATACCACTTTTCAGGACCGTGTATGTATGGAATACTAACAAATTTTGTGTTTATACCGAATCAAATAATGTGGAATCCTATTTGATTGGCGATCCAATCAGTGAGAACAATTACCCGATCAATATAAGATTGAAACTAAACGTTATGAATGAATAGACATCAATCAAGAATGATCTATGAAGTTGGATAGGCTTCCTGGAACGTTCTAGACGGCTAGGGTTTGTGTATTATGAAGTATTCTCTTAATTGTTACGCTTTTCCACGAATTAAGTGGTTTATATAGCTTATGGGTTTCCAATCGTACAACTGAACCATTAGCATGATTTATTCGTGCGACTGAATCATGCGATTGATCTATACGCACGACTGAAGGTTCAGTCGTGCGACTGAGTCAATCTTATTTCTCAATCGTGCGATTGATCCGGTCTCCTGGTTCAGTCATGCGACTGGTCCATAAGCATGATGTATTCATGCGTATGGTCCATTAGTATGGTCCATTTGCATGAAGACTCATACGACTAGGTTAAACACATTTCTCAATCATTATTAACTAAGAACCATGCACAACAACCTCAAACCTAAATAGTAAGTTTATTATACTTTAACACACAATAATACTATGAAATATTAAACATTATAAACATCAACCACATATTATATATCATTGAACCCATTCATTACATACATGTAAGACATGAAAGACCTTTACATTAAGCTCATAAACTAGGTACACATGTATCTACAATTTGTTAGGACCGTTTTTGTACAGAGTACTAACGGATTCTGCGAGAGACCAGATCAAATAGTGTGGAGTCCTATTTGATTGGTGATCCAATTACTGAGAATGACAACCTGATTGATCTAACAATGAAACAAACGTTAAGAATTGATTAGACTTCAATCAGGAATGAACTTTGAAGATGGATAAGCTGTTTAGGTCGCTCTAGACAGCTAGGGTTTGTGAATATTCAATGTATCCTGTTTTTCCACGAATTATGTGGTATTTAAAGGTTTTTAGTTTTCATTCGTACGACTAAACCATTAGCATGGTTCAGTCATGCGACCGAATCATGCGGTTGATTCATACGCACGAATGAAGGTTCAGTCGTGCGACTGGATCAACCTTATGTCTCAGTCATACGACAGGTCCAGTCTCCTGGTTTAGTCGTGCGACTAGTCCATAAGTATGATTCATTCTTGAACACATTTCTCAATCATTATTGACTTAGAACCATGTACAACAACCTCAAACCTATATAAGATGTTAATATATATGAATTATACCAAATACAATAATAATATGAAATACTCAAAGACAAATAAACATCTAAATTCATATCATATTTCATTAAGTAGTTACATTACACATGTGTAAGAAATGAAAGGCTTTTACATTTAAGAACATAAACTAGGAACATGATGTATTTACAAGATTCACCTAGGTAGTATCTTCCTCACACTTGAGTGTTTAAGTGTTCTAATCTCCTCTTGTTCTGGTTAGTTTATTAAGTTAAGTAGTTTTTCATTTTATAGGTTCTTTATTAAAAAATAAGATTATCCCCTCATTATTCAATATATTTTGCTTTGTCCCTTCCGAGTCTAGTTTATTTTATAAGTATGTATCTAGGGTTCAATTTCGGTCTTCCTTAGTCTTTCCTATATTCGATTAGGTTCGCTTGGCTATCTTGTGGTCTAGGTCTAGGTTTTCTTCAGTTAAATTTGAGTTTCTAGATTGTGTCAAATTTAAATGTTTTGATTGGATCACTTTAAGAGCATCAATACATACATACATACATACACACACACATACATACATACATACATACATACATACATACATACATGCATACATACATACATACATACATATACATACATACATAAATACATACATACATACATACATACATACATACATAGATACAAACATACATACATACATACATACATACATACATACATACATACATACATACATGCATACATACATGCATACATACATGCATACATACATGCATACATACATACATACATACATACATACATACATGCATGCATGCATGCATGCATGCATGCATGCATGCATACATACATACATACATACATAGATACATACATACAT
>BJCM01244107.1:0-25383 GCA_018326385.1 Flaveria bidentis | reverse complement strand
TCTTCTCCAATGCATCCCATAATTTCTTTGCTTGCGTATACTTAGAAAATTGATGGAAAATATCCTTCGGAATTGACTGTGTAAGCAAAGCATAGCCTTTCTTCTCAATATTGTATTTGACATTTTGTCCATCAGTCTTGCCTCCCAGTGTATGTTTGACACCATCGGCTCCTACTGGCTTGCTATACCCCGTCTATATAGATTCCCACAGATTGGGATCTACTCCATTTAAGTAGATCTCGAAACGTTGCTTCCATTGTGGGTATTCGTCTAATGTGATTAGCTTAGGGGGTTTATTGTGATTCCCCACTTCATTCTCCAGTAGCAGTAAATTCTGAATACGTGAGTCTCTCCCTGCTGTGAATGCTGAGTATTGGTCCTCCATTGCTATTAACTTTAATCTTTGGACCAAACTGTTTCATTTGTGCGAATGAAGGTGTGCGATTGGGCTATTCGTGCGATTGAACAATGCGGTTGGTTCAATCGTGCGACTGAACTAATGCGGATGGCTCAGTCAGGCGAATGAACAAGTGTGGTTGAACAATGCGAATAGACTGCTCAGTCGTACAAATGGAGGTACAAATGAGTCCAATCGTGCGTATGAGGGATGCGTATGTATTCAGTCGTGTGATTGAGTTAATCGTGCGACAGAAGCTGCTAGATTTCAAAAATTCATAGGTTTAAGGTGTTCTAGACGCAAAAACACGAATTTTCACTAACCCTAATTGCCGTATTCCGGAAAAAGTAAAACTTTACGAACAGGAGACGTCTAAGACACCGTTTGACACAAAAAGATTGTGTTTTTAGTGAAAAAACACAACTTTTGTATCAAAAACGATTGAATCACACGTAAATCAAGAGCAAAAGCTCTGATACC
The DNA here is from genome assembly GCA_018326385.1 of Flaveria bidentis. Classification (NCBI taxonomy): domain Eukaryota; kingdom Viridiplantae; phylum Streptophyta; class Magnoliopsida; order Asterales; family Asteraceae; genus Flaveria; species Flaveria bidentis. The sequence continues at coordinate 24,506 of BJCM01244107.1, read as the reverse complement.
ACTTGTTAGGATCGTGTATTGAACGAAATACTAATTGATAAACGTGTATACCGAATCAAATAGTGCGGAATCCTATTTGATTGTCGATCCAATCAGTGAGAACGCACTTAGAAACAATTATGGATTGAATCTAAACGTTAAGAACGATTTGGAATCGATCTAGTGCGATCTATGAACTTGGAACAGGTTCTTAGAGGTCTCTGGACTGCTAGGGTATAGATGTAGTCAAAGTGTTCTTGATTCTTACGTTTTTCCACGAATAAAGTGGTATTTATAGGTTAGGGTTTCTCATTCGGGCGACTAAACCATTTGCATGGTTCAGTCATGCGATTGAGCCATGCAGTTGATCCGTTCGTACGACTGAGTGTTCAGTCGTGCGATTGAGTCAATCTCATGTTACACTCGTGTGATTGATCCAGTCTCCTGGTTCAATCGTGCGACTTAGTCATTCACATGAAGTTGTTCATGCGTATGGTCCTTTAGCATGGGCCATTCGCATGAGAACTTCATATTACTAAGTTTGAATATATTTATTAATCATTACATTACTAATATTAGTTTAAACAACCACAAACCTATATAGTCAATTCAATAAGCGTTAAACTACTAATTTATGAAATAATAAACATTATAAGCACAACCAAACATTTGTATTTCATTAAGTACCCAAACTATTACATATTTGTAAGACAATAAAGACATATTACATTAAGCTTAGAAACTAGGTACACATGCGTCTACAATATATGTTACTCATTATGCAAGTTTCATCAGTTTGACTTTTGATGGTCAAAGATGAAAGTTTGAAGGTACTGTTCTATAGGAATCACTTCAAAGCTTGATGTTATCAAGAATATCACTATTATTTTGTTATTCATGTTTGAAGAGATGATTTTTGATGTTGTTAACCTTTAATCAGCTTTTATTTCAAGATTTGATTTTAACATTTCCAATTTTATCATGCTCTGTTCATATAATGAACATGACTTTGAAGTTTCCTTGTTGAGTGGTATTCTTGTTAGTTTGCATGCTCATTGAAGTAAAAAATGATCATCTTTTCTTCGAACAAATTCTATTTTGAGTGTTCTTTATTGACCTAGGGTTCTAAGTTCATTATCAGTCCAAATGTCTAACATTTTAGGTTACAAAATTTGAAGAATTTTACCTTTTGTTCGATACTAATGTTGTGTAGAATTGAAGATGAGGACAGATTAGATGATATGAAACTAAGACCACAGATTGTTAATGATGATGATGATTGATGAAGATGAACAGTGTGTTTTTCGCTCGTCGCACTTTAGAGTCTCTCAAATTTGAAAAGTGTTAAATGACCTTTTGAAATTGCTTTAAATAGTCAAATTAGCTTTTACAAGTTTATACAAGTTTCAGAACAAATGCGGTTAGATTTTTATTCACTGTATCAAATGTGGAAAGGTTTTAGACATTCGTATTTGTTTACTGTTGCAAATGCGGAAGGGGAAAACTTAAGAATTTGGTCATGCGCATTTGTGTACTGTAGCAAATGCGGAAGTGGAACACTTAAGATTTTGGCTCTCTGCATTTGTGCATTGTTGCAAATGCAGAAGAACAATATTAATCAGCATTTGCTCACTATAGCAAATGCGGTTGATCAAAGTTGATCAGCATTTGCTCATTGTAGCAAATGCGATTGATCAAAGTTGATCAACATTTGCTCACTGTAGCAAATGCGGTAGAGTAAATTTCCACATTTACTTCAGCAAATATGGTTGAACAATTAATTTGTCCGTATTTCTTGATCATCATCCATGGTGACAAATCAGATTAAGCACTTGTTTATTCATATTTGAAAGTACATGTAAAGTGTTGATGTTACACATATCCATAAGTGCAGATGAGTAAAAACAAATGCATGAATGAAAATATCATCCGCATTGACAAATGCGGTAGTACACTTTTGTTCCGCATAGGTTTTTAACACTTCCAACTTTTCATGTATACTTGTTAGACACCAATGCGGTTGAGTAAACTCTTTGTCAGCATCAGTTTCACTTTGACATAAACAGTTACCCGCATTGGTTATATGCATGGGTTACCTTCACCTGCCTTAACGAATGCACTTACCCGCATTAACTTTCAAACTTAATCAAAACATAATGTTTCTATTTTGGTTTTTCTTGTTATGAACAACTGTCTTTGATATGAAGTTGTTGTCTATTGTCAATTCTTGCTTGGATTGACTTGTATGTCAGAAGTGATACAAGTTTCTCATTGTTTGACTAATCTTGGACTTCATATGCTTCCAAGAATCTGCATAAGCTGAGATACTATGGTATGACTTCTGCACCAACACAGACATTCTCTTTTTTTATTTGTTTTGAAGTTTTAAGAAAGTAATTTAAGATAGTAAATATCTATACAAATTGGCCAAAATTTTAAATTACTCCCCCTAAAGTTATATCCACATCTAGATAGAAACTTTAATGATTTAAAACTTTTGTCTATGAACTATTTCTAAGAATGAAGAGAAGTATACCTTTTTTGGGATCATATCAATCTTACATTACACATGTGCATCCTTTGTGATAAAATGGACATGTTTATGAACTTGTTGATTGAAAGTATGTTTGTCCTCTTAAACTCATACTAGGTTGATATTTTAATGCATGTGATATTTATCATGTTTTGGTTGATTTGATTATTCAACATGTACCTCACACACAAAAGCATGGAATGATCAACCATCCTTATCTAATGCATGGTAGAACTTTTTCACACCGTTCTTGACCAGGTTACTTAAGTTATGAGATCTCATTTTCACTGATCTTCATTGGGATTCTTTTACTTTAATCTTTTTCATGATGATCCATATTGGGATTCTTTTCACTTCACTTTGGAAGGTGATCCATGATTGGATTCTTTTGTTCATTCACATGGAATGTATTGTTTTTGTAGATTCATACAATTTGGATGTGTTCCTCATTGGGAATCTTTTGGATCAATACATCTACACTATGTGCTTGTTTCATCAGGTCTTTGCTCAACAAAACAGAGATGAATCTTGATGTAGGTGAAAGAGATTCATAAAGTATCATTCCCTGGTGTGTCTAGGTTACCACACATACATACACTTAGATAAGCTAATACGTACTAGTACTTTGAGATGAGAGTTTCACCATTGAATAAGACTTTAATTCAACACAACACGTATCTTCTCTTCCAAGTTGAGCCTACCAACATATCTGGTAAGTCATGACAGTCTTTCAAATTTGTAACTTAAGCATAGTGAATGATATAACGACTGTAATTATATAATTTCCCAAATATTCTTTTCTTCATTTAAATTGACTTCTTTTTGTGATTTTCTAATTTTTTTAAATTGTTTTTGATGTTTTGGTTGGTTTTACTTAAGGTTAATCATGCCAATTGATTGAATTAGGAATTCAAACCTACTGGTTCAAATGCCTTGGTGAATAAATAAACCATTTGATTTTCAGTGGGAACTTGAATCAATTTGATTAACCTCTTTTCAGCATAGTCTCTCAAAAAGTGATATCTAATTTCAATGTGTTTTGTTTATGAGTGTTGAACTAGATTATTTGTAATGAAAACGGCTGCAGTGTTGTCAATGTTAATTGGTGTATGCAAGAAGTTAAAACCATAATCAAGAATCTAGTTTTGAATCCAGAGAACTTGAGAGCAACAAGCTGATGCTGCAATATACTCAGCTTCTGTTGTTGACACAGATACGTTTGTCTACTTCTTGAACTGCCAAGAGACCAGTCTGGGACCAAGAAATTGACAATCGCCAGAAGTGGACTTCTTATTGAAGTTGCATCCTCCATAATCACTATCAGTGAAGGCATAGAGATTGAAGTATCCTTCATTTGGATACCATAAACCAAGAGTTGGTTTGCCCTTAAGATATCTGAATATCCTCTAAGAGCATTCACATGAGATTCCTTAGGATCAGCTTGATATCTGGCACACAAACAAACACCAAACATCATGTCAGGCCTACCGGCTGTTAGATACATAAGTGAACCGATCATAGATTGATATTGAGTCTGATCCATTAATTTGCCTTCTGGATCAGGTCTCATCTTTATTTTAGTATCTACAAGTGTTTTGATAGACTGACAGTCAGCAAAGTGGAACTTCTTCTACATTGTTTCTACATATTTTGATTGATTGATGAAAATTCCATTTTCTGTTTGTTGGACTTGCACCCCTAAAAAGAATGTGAGTTCCCCCATTGCACTCATTTGAAATTTTGAATGCATAAGGTCTTCAAAGTCTTTACAGAGTTGCTTGTTTGTTGAGCCAAAAATGATATCATCCATATAAATCTAGACTAGCAACATGTCTCTTCCTCTTCTCTTTCTGAAGAGAGTCTGATAAATCTTTCCTCTTTCATATCCATGATCAAGAAGAAAAGATGATAGAGTCTCATACCACTTTCTTGGAGCTTGATAAAGACCATACAGTGCTTTGTCAAGCTTGTACACCCTATGAGGGAAATCTAGATCTTCAAAGCCAGGTGGTTGACTCACATAGACTTCTTCAGCAATCTTTCCATACAAGAAGGCACACTTCACGTCCATTTGATAAACAGTAAATTTCATGGATGCAGAATATGCAAAAAAGATTCTTATTGCTTCTAATCTGGCAACGGGCGCAAACACTACGTCATAATCAATTCCTTCTTCTTGTGTGTAACCCTATGCCACTAGTCTTGCTTTATTTCTGATGACAATCCCTCTATCATCAGTTTTGTTTCTGTACAGTCATCTGGTGCCGATAGGATGTTGTCCTTCGGGAAAGTCTACTAGTTACCATACTTCTTGCTTCTTGAATTGTAGTAATTCTTCCTGCATGCTTCAATCCAGTTATTTTCTTGAAGAGCCTCTTTGATGTTTTTGGGTACAGTTTGACGAAAAAGCATGAGAATTGCAATACTTGACTTGCTTCTTGTCACCCTTTCATTAAGTTCACCAATAATGCTTTCTACTGGATGATTCTTGTGTATTCTGGTGGTTGGAATTAAGTCACCAGCAATGGTTACATCAAAATTGGAGACATTCATATCATTATGGTGAGAGGCATGTTCATCTTGTACTATTGGGGAGTTATGAAGCTAATCAGACTCTGTTTCGGTGACTGCTTCAGCATCAGCAGCACTTTGATTGCTTCCATCATTTGATGTTCTTTCTCTTTCAACTAGAGGAGTAGCTTGCTTTTGATTTCTGATCTCAGTTGACAGATCTTCTGAATGTGATGGTAACAAGCTGGGACCATCTTCAGTTGAAACACTTTGATTTTGAGATAGTTGTTTGATAGGATCAGCTTGGAGTGGAACATCTTCATTCATTTGCTCAGTAGAGGTAGGAGGAATAAATGGAAAATCATCTCTTCTTTCAACACCTAAAGAAGGTTCAGTTGAATGTAGGTTTCCTACATCAGACAAGTGAAATCGATCAAAAGATCTTGTAAATGATTCAATATCAAACAACTAGTCGGGACCATTTGTAGATTTGGGAAAAGAGTGTTCCTTGAATTGAACATTTGTTGATTTATCAATAATGTTTAATCTAGTATTAAACACTCGGTAAGCCTTTGAAATAGAAGAATAACCTACAAAGAATTCTTCATCAGACTTAAATGAAAATTTTCCCAAATTGTCTCGGGTGTTTAATATTGAGACCGGAATACCAAATGACTTAAAAAATCCAATAAATGGTCTTCTATGAAACAATAGTTCATATGGAGTCATGTTACTTTCTTTTACAATCAGAGTTCGATTTTGCACAAAGCACGATATGTTAACTACCTCTGCCCAAAAGGTAATAAGCAGTTTAGCATCGGCTAGCATTGTTCTTGCTGCTTCAATCAGTGTTCTATTTCTCCTTTCAGCTACCCCATTTTTTTGAGGAGTTCTAACTATATTAAATTGATGAACAATGCCTTTGGTTACATAAAATGAACACATGTCTTCGTTTTTAAACTCAATTCCAGTATCACTTCTTATTGTTTTGACCTTATGATCAAGTTGGTTTTCAGTTTTTGTGATAAAGTCTTTTATTATTTGGGATGCCTCATTTTTATGAAGTAAGAAGAAAACCCATGTAAATCTTGAAAAGTCATCAATGATCACCAAACAATACTGTTTCTTTCCAATACTCATAACATGAGTTGGTCCAAACATATCCATATGAAGTAGTTTCAATAGAGTATTGTTTGTGTTCACCAGCTTTGGTTTGTGAGAAGATTTATGTTGTTTTCCTTTGAGGCACGCTGAACAGTGATCAACAAAGTGAAATTCTTTCTGGGGAAGACCAATGACATGGTTTCCTTTGACCAATCTGTTCATGTTTTTATTGTTTGTGTACCCCAAACATTTGTGCCAAAGCTGAGACTCATCAGATGATGCTTTAGACAAAAGACATGTTTCTTCTATTGGTGTTGTAGAATTCAGGTTTAAGACATAGGTGTTATTCTACCTCAGAGTCTTTAGGCAACCCATTCTTCTGAGATCTGAAATCCTGGTTTCAGAATGTAGCAATGAGTGTCAGTAAAGTGAGTTGAATATTTCTTGTCATAGATCTGAGACACGCTTAGAAGGTTGAAGTTTAGTTATTCACAGTAGTTCACTCTATCAAAGCTTAACATCTCATTTGTCATAGATCCTTCACTAGTAATTCTTCCACCTTGTGAATTTCCTCCGAATGCCATAGTAGTTCCTTGTGTTTGCTTGAAATCATGAAGGAGGGAACAATCTCCAGTCATGTGTCGGGAACACCTACTGTCCACGTACCATAGGCTATTAGACCTACATGGATGACCTTACAAGCACAAAAGAACTAATTAGAATATGGAACCCAAGCCATAATGGTCTTGGGTTTCCCATTCCTATCCATGATGGTGACCTCTTGATACTTTCCTCTAAATTGTGATCTAGTTAGAGGTGACCTGGGAGATTGCTTGTGATAATTTGAGTGTGTCATCTCATCAACATCAACTAAAGAGTCAGAGGAGTAATGAAACCTTTGGTCTCTATTCTTTTGAGGAAATTTAATCCATTTTTTACTATCAAACATCATTTTGGGTTTGGGAAGATCAAACTTTTTTGCTTAATGATGTGATGTTTGTTTCTTTGAATCTTCCATAATTCTTTTATGTTACTCTTTTCATTGTTTGATCTAGACATCCTAGATTTGTTATTTTGAAATGACTTCTAACATTGGATTTTACAGATGATGCCATTGAGATGGGTTTGTTTTGAGAAATTCTCAATCCTTTCTGATTTAAGTAACAATCAGGTGTATTGTGATTGTTTATATCACATACTAAACAATATTTATTGAAATAGCAGTTTTTAGTGGAATGGTTGTACATGTCATAGATAGAGCAGTATTGATTGAAAAAGCACTCTTTTGTTTTGTGATTAAACATGTCACATATGTCACAATACATATGTTTGTTTCTTGAATCTGATTTTGCTTTTGCCGACTTAGTTGATTTTCCCATTTTCAACTAAGTCACATTCTTTTGCTTAGAGTAGGAATCAAAATCATCCTTTTTTGTAGTTTGCTTCACAACACTACTTTTGTTAACTGTTATGGGTTGTTTTTGTTTCCTCAACCCTTTCTTTACTTCTTGCTTAAACTGATCGAAGTGCTCCTTGTTGCATATGTCAAAACCGACTCCTTGTCTTAATTTTGAAGATTGGGGGTCTGACTGAATTTTAGTTGTTGAAATCAGTGAGCTCTTATGTTTCTTTTGCAGTGAAACCTTGTTTGATTTGCTTGATTTTTTTGGAGATTTAATCTTATTATTATAACTGCTTTCAGTAGAAGTTTTCACTAACTTCACAAATTTATTCTGTCCTTTTGAAATAGCAGTTATAAATTTCACAAAAGGGGCAATGGCCTTGATTGGGCTTGTTGGTTTGATGACACTTACTGTCTTGTCTGAACATTCCTTGATTTTAATTGGGTGACCTAATTTGATTTTATCCTCATTTGTTTCAATGTAAACATTTGGTTTGTTTTGAGGATTTGTGACTTGTTTTATTATTGTTTTTGGTTCAATAGTGTTAAGTTCAATTTGTTCTTTGAGTGTAACAGATTCAGGCATGACAGTGTAGTTGTCATTGTATGGTGGAGGACAAGAGTTATACCTAATCCGAGACATATCCTTGGGATCCTTTTGAGAATCAAGCATCTCTTGCATCTTGACTGAAGACAGTTGAAACTTTTCTAGTTTCACTTCAGTAAGTGTTTGTTCAGCTTTAGATTGAGCTAACTTTTCAGTCAGTTGCTCATTCTCAGCTGCAAGAGTGTATTTTTCACCATGCAATTTTTCAATGTCAGAGATGAGAGATTTAATTTTGATTTCAAAGGCTTTTATTTCTCTCTTAAGCATCTCTAACTTGACATTTTCTTCTTTTATTTTGTCGGGCAATTTATGATTGTGCTCTCGATAACCTTGCAATTCAGTAATTCATTTATCACTACAAAGGTTAGATTTTACCTCAGATGGCATGGGAGATGGACCATCATTGATGTGAGCCATGAGTGCATGATTTTGGAATTGAGGCTTTACTTCCTTTGCATACAGGCTCCAGTCACATACTCCATCTTGCTTAATAACAAGAGCTTTTGCAAATAACTGACTACTTCCATGAGCTTGATTGGTCATTTGAGGCTGAGTCTGATATGTTTGTTGGTGTTTTTGATGATGATACTATTGTTGATTATTGTTGGAATGAAAACTTGAGTTTGGTTATGAAGATGACTGGCTCTGAGAATTCCTTTGAAAGTTGTTGTTTCTTTTGGGAGCATCACATTCTCTAAAGAAGTGGCCAGTCATGCCACAGTTGAAGCATTTCACCTTGGATTTGTCAAACCCAAGTTTGGTGTTTTCATTAAGGCTAAGCTTTCTTCCTTTTCTGAAAACTTCTTGGCTCTCATTGCAATCATAGCCATTTGCCACTGCAAATCCATTTCTTCTACATCATCTGGATCTATTTCTTCCAAGTCTTCCTGGATCAGATGTTCAAAGGTGAGTCTTCCTCCCAAATAAGCTTCAAAGCTAGCAACAAAGGCATTGTAAGTTGCCTTTTGTTCTTCTGATCTTGTATCATCAGGAGTATTTGAAGGAGTTGTAGAGAATCCTGATGATTGGGATGATGTTGATGGCCTGTTGGTTGATGGAGCTGCAATGAATCCTATAGTCTTCACTTGATCCCTTGAGGAGAGAAAATCATCCTCCTTAGTAATGAATGCATTTTCCATAGAGTGAGTGTCTGAAGGAAACTTATATGCTTTAATTACTCTGGGTCCTCCTAGGTTTTTGCTTCTTTCATCAAGCTCCAGTGTTTATATCTTGTCTATCATTATATCCAGGGTAGTACTCTCAAGATCAAGAGTGTTTTTCAGCATTGTCACATTTTGTTTCTAGTTTTCTAGAAGACTGTGAAGCATCTTCTTGTTTAACTCTTTGACTTTATAAGTAACTCCCATGATCTCTAAGTCATTTACCAGCTGCACAAATCTATGCAGTTGTTTAGAGATGGACTCCCCTTTGGAGTGATGAAAGGTTTCATACTGATTAACAAGCTTATCCTTGTTAATTTCAGCAACTTCACTGCTTCTTTCACACATAATCAGTAGTGCATCCCATACCGCTTTAGCAGTACCATACTTTTCTAGTTTTTTCAGCACATCTATTTTTAGTGCTTGAGTGAGTATGGAATAAGCTTTGAGATCAATCTTAATATTCTTGTAGTCATTATCATCAAGAGTCAGATCCTCAATGGATATTCTTGATGTTTTGTAGACGGCAGCTTGATCAGCAGATAGTGTAATAGGAATGTGTGGCCCTTTGCATATTGAGATCCAATAGTCTGGATCTACACCTGTGATGTAATTCATGCATCTGATTTTCCATTGCTTAAACTCAGATTTATGTTTAAGCATGGGATGTTTTGGAGTATGACCAAGTTTTGAAAAATTATGTGAAATCCATTTTAACAAGGTGTTTTTAACTTGTTTAAATGATAATTATATAAATTTTAAGTTCAATTAGTCCAACTGGTCCAAATAGTCCAAAAGAGGCTCAATGAATCAGATCTGTTAATATTTCTGAGTTTCCGTTGCAGATTTTTTTGTTTTTGTTATATTAACTGTTCACAACTTCGAATATGTAGACGACAGCTTTGTTCTTGAAGATGAGAATGTATGAACAGTAACTGTTGAAGAGTTTTTCTACAATTTACTAAGTAGAGGTGATAGAACACTCTATTAGCAACTCAATCACCAGATCAATCGAGTTCTATTTAGATCTTGTGTAGATCTGAAAAAGAACCGAGAGCCAAAGCTCTGATACCAATTGACTGGGTAGTGAGATTGAAATTCTCATTAGGATCGAATATGATGATCGAGTTAATGATTGTATGGTGGAATCAAACAATCAAGTAACATTCAATGCAAGAAATACTCATAAATGTTTGTTTGTATTGATGAAGGTGATTGATTACAATAAATGCTAAGGTTTGAACATTAAACAGTTATAATACACCTTGAGAATGTAAGACACAAAATATTCTAATTGTCTATCAATAGTCACCTCATGTACGAGGTTTTCTATTCTATTTATAGGCTGACAAGATGCCTTTTTACAAAATGACTAAACTACCCCTGACCTAGACATCAGAACTAGTCTAACTCTTCATCAGTATTTCTTTTGTTCATCCGCATTGAAAAATGCGGATGAGTTGGACTTGATCATCATTTCTTCATTTGTCTTCCGCAGTAGTAGTTGGTCATCCGCATTGAGTAATGCGGATGAACAAATACTTGTGCGTATTTGTTGTCTGGCTATCCGCAGTTACGGATGCAGATGAGCAAAACATGTCTGCATATCTTTTAGGCTATCCGCATTTGTTAATGCGGAAGAACAAACACTTTTCAGCATTTGTTCTATGTCTTCCGCATATACAAATGCGGTTAGCCAATACTTGGTCTTCTCACCAGATTCTTCATCCGCATTGGTTCTTGGACTTGTGGGATTTCCAGCAAAACAACCATCAACTCACTAATTGAATTGGCATGTATGGTCATTTCAGGGTCCAAAAAATTAAACCCTAATCCCCCAAACCCCCCATTGCGACCAAGAACTCCCCAAACACCCTCACCATTCGAAATTCAATCAAGAAACATTCGATTTTGATCTAGTTCAAGCCTTTCAAGATGTTTGCAAGAATAATTCTTGATTTCTACACACCTAAAGGTTAGTTTTTATTAGTTTTTCATGGTTTTTTATTCTTGATAAACCCTAGATCAAAATAGGTGATGAAAAAGTGAAATTGATGGTTGTTAGATGTTAATATGATATTAGTTAGGTTGTATGGATGTTATATTATGTTAATTATTCCAGAAACTATGATTTGATCATGAATTTCATACATTTCTTTAAGTGGAAACTTTTTGTTCTTGGAATTCATGACTTGATTATTGTATGATATTGGATTCATTGATTGGATTTTAGTTTACATGCATTATGCAAAAAATTCATGAAATTGATGTGTTGTTCATAACTTACTATAAGTGATTTTATGCATGATGATTGGTAATTTTGATGAATTAGTGATGATTATCATGTTAGAATGTAAGTAATGAACTTGATCAGGTATGTTAATGAAATTATAAAGAAATTGGATGTTAGATTGCTTTCGGGTGTTACTTTCCCAAAAAAGAAACTTTATTTTTAAAGAACATTGGATATGATGATTTGGGCATGATTATGATGTTAGGATCATGTTAGAATGGTTGTTGATGATGTTTAATGTGGTAGAATGTGTTAATTAAGCTGTATGGATGCTTGATTGATCATGTAGGGAATTTAGGAATTAAGTTGTATGGATGCTTGATTGATCATGTAGGGAATTTAGGTTCTTAGTGATTGTACATTATGATAAAATATTATTAGTGATTAGGGGATCATGTTTGGGATTGGAATTGGTCATTGTTGTGTATGTTGGTTGGAATAAACCTTGTTGATGAATATGATTATGATTGTCATATATGCATGTGAATCTGAGGCCCCTACTTAGTAGGATTGGTAGGATTTAGGATGTGAAGTCGTGAGTGGCTTCACATGGCATGGAGTGCTTGATTAGACTCTGTGTATGGGTTATTAATTGTGATGTATTTATAATTGAGTTGAGCATGTTAATTGTTTGAGATTCGCATGAGTTGTATGATGATCTAATGTTGTATGATGATCTAGGTAGAACTTGGGTTGATGATGTGATATACGTGAATAACTTGTATGATACTCATGTATGATAAGTTGTTATACTTGATTAAAAGATATTTCAATTAATATGTCACCATCTGGTCAAACATGTCAACTAGGTTAACCTAGGGTTGTTAATTTTTCTTTGTACACGTACTTATGTACTTCCGTGTTCTAGGTAACCTTTGAAGGGGTGTCTTTCCATCCATCATCAGTTTTCTTTGTTATTGTGCGTAGCGCATGAGGTGAGTTCATGCCCCCACACTATTTTATAAACTCTCTTTTGGGGGAGATAGCATACTCATTTATAAATGCTTTATTATTATTATTATAAGTTATGCATAGTTTAACATGGTGTGTTATACCTTGAAAATCCTCACAATTTCAGATTGTTAATAATGGTAACAAGCGAGGAAATTTTGGGTAGTCCTCGTGGGTTTGACAAGCCCTACCTATGCGACTCGAGGTCAAACGAGTGAAATATTGTCCTAAACACAAACATCGTCATGACCTGGTAAGTCGTGACGGAGGAAACAAACGCAACACAATCATCTTCGATCACGAAATCACTATGGTTATTACTTGTGATTATAGACTAGCTATCTATTTCAATTCACATCTTATGTTATGTAATTAATAATGTTTATGTTAAACGCAAACTCTTGAACTCACCAACCATTGTGTTGACATTTTTAGTATGCTATTCTCGGGTTGTTAACTCGAGTTGCCAATAGGAGCACGTCACAAGCCCTTCATGCATTCTAAGACTTTATTTTAAGTCATAAAACTTGGATTTTATTTATGAGTTTTAAATATTGGGTTGACGCATGTTTTGCCAAAAAATGCATTTATATACTTTGGGTTTGTCTTACTTACATAATGCTTCCACATATTTTTAAAGTTTGGTTTTTGGTTGATTTTATTTTAAATAGGGTATATAGTGTCGTTCTGAGTAACTAGTGACTATGATCCTGGTTTGTTTACTCGCCTCAAGGTAAAACTCCGCACGTGGAATTTGAGGTTGTGACACTTTTACACTCTTGTTTCTTGTTTTCTCATCCAGTTCAAGTGTTTCCACCTTAGCAACCGATGTATCTCGCCCGATGGCTTTAAGATCAAGGGTATTCTTGAACATGAATACTGTTTGAGTCCAACTTTCAGGTAAAGTATGGAACATCTTCTTGTTTAACTCTTCATTGCTGTATTCAACTCCAAGATGTTCATCTCAGTCACTAATTGCATGAATCTATGAAGTTGTTAAGGAACAGATTCACCCTTAATAAGATGGAAAGTTTCATATTATGAGCAAAGTGTATCCTTTCTAATGCTTCTGATCTCATCGAAGAATCTTCCGCAAGGAGTTTGCTGTTTTGTACTTCTCACACCTGATTAAGAGGTCTTCAGGTAAAGCCATAATAAGCATGATATATGCTCTATTGTCAACTTTGACCTTCTTTGCATCCTCGGATGACAAATCCTTCATACTTATAGGTTAATTGTTGTCCTTGTAATCAAGTCCAAGTGTTGGTGGAATATAAGGACCTTCAGTAATGGATACCCATAAATCAAAATCAGTGTAATTCACATGATTCCAGAACCTGATTTTCCATGTTTTGAAATCAACTTTGTTTTCCAACTTTGGAGGTTAGTAAGTTGATCCAACAAGTGAATTACTCATCTTAGTTAATTTGATAATTATTAACTAAAACTGAAATTCTTTTGTAAATGAACTAATTAATGACAAACTCTTAATTATCGGTTAATTAAGTCGTTAAAGTCAAAATTAGTCAATCCTCTTAATAAATTCTCAACTGATATGGAATTGAGTATTTTTGATGATAGGTTTTGTTCAAATTTGTTTGAACAACCGTTGATTATCGATCAATGACACAAATCTATGAATCAGAACGATTTTAATGTAGATTGATGTTAATCGAGCAATGGAGCAACACTCGTCAAACGATAAATCAGGGTTTGATGATTTTAAATTGATCACACCAAATTATTGAGTAGAATTCCTTTGTTAGCTATCAATTAGCTTAACTCAATTTGTTTGTTGATTAATTCATTCAATAACACCCTTGAATCTGAGTTATGAACTCTCAAGTTGTTATGAACACCCTAAAGCAATTTTACTCAAAATCAACAGATATAATAAAAAATTTGATAAATCTAATGCTATAAACAACCAATTAAACAAATCCAACACTGATTTATCAATTGATCTAGATCAATAAGCATGTGGCTCCTATACGACCTGTGAATCCAAAGATCAAAACATGAATTATCAGATTAGATTTCACGAATAATGGTCGCAAAATTATCACTACTCATTATTTAATTGATTGATAATGAAACAACAATTGTAATATGAATCAATAAAGAACAATTCAAATAAATGTAAAAAGACAAATGTAATAGATGACCAAACACGTTTGATTCAAAAGTTTTTCATTAATACTAATTAATGATTACAATTGAGCAAATAATGATTGAGTGATCACTATTGTTGATTGCTAGGTTTCTAATGATGCTTTGGTGTGTATTGTTATGATTGTTGTTAGGGTTGCTAGGGTTTGATCATCGATACCTAAAATTATGTATCTATGTCTTGTATTTATAGGCTCAGGGATTTACTAACAATAACTTCTTTATCGTGGTAAGAAGTTACTCAGAGAATGTCTTAATGTGATGTTCTCTGACTAAAGTAAAGTCGTCCACAGAAGTTGACTTTATGACATCACTTTAGTGTTTGACTTGTTGACTTGATGTACTTGGAGAAGTACATGCAAGTGTTTTGGTCTTCCGTAGGACTTTGTTCTTTAGTAGTAGTTTAGCCATCAACAGGATTTTGGTCTTCCGTAGGAATCTGTCACTTGAGACTTCATCCGCAACAAGTTGTGCTTTCGTAAAAGATCCTCAGATGCACAATTCGTTGTTGTTCCATCAGAACATCTACGTAAGTACATAATGTTCATCCGTAGATATTTCTTACACTTAGTCAATTTACAAATTTGAGTAAGTATAATGTTATTCCTACAATCACACATATAAATCAACACATATTGAGTTAGTCTATACATATATTGCATACAAGAAGAGATATATATACAATAGTTTATTACAAAAAGATGATTAAAGTTATAAGCATATACATTGAATCTATACCTATTGGAACTAGATCTAACAAGTCATCCTTGATGAATTCGATTATTTGGTGGTTGTGGTGACAACTCAAGAAAATAAGGTTTTTAAAGAAAGAACTTTCCTGTTTATGATATAACTTCAATAGCAATTCGTGCTTATAAGTTGTTGTAAAACTAGATTAATAGCAATATATATAAGAAGAGATATATGAAGAAAGATAATATTTAATTACTGTATGGTTGCGTAATATAATACAATATATTTTAATATATATAAGAGAAGAAAACTTGTGAAAGAATCTTTATTTTAGGCGTTAAGAATCATAATAATATATATTTATAATAAATATAAGTTATTTTCTTAGATAAAATGATAGGAAATTCGATGTATAAACATGAAAGACGAAAAAATGTGATTTGCTCGTAAATAAGTTAGTAAAATGACATGACCGGATTTAATAGAAAAAAATTTACTTCTTCAATAAAATATGATGTAAACTATTTCAAAATATAATTTTAAAAGAACGATTTATATTTTATATAGTTTGAAGATGAATTCTGAAATCTCGTATAAACATAAACTAGAAAAAACATAGTCTGTTAAAAATATATACATTGTTATGCTCAGATAAAAAAACATAAATAGAATTTTAACATGAAGTAACGTGCAATAAGTATCAGATCAATTGGTTTGAAAAAATATATTTCATGACTTTACAGTGTGGACAATTTAATTCAACATGCTTCAAGTAAGTTAGGTTATATTATAGTGGGCATTAGGGTGATAAGTTTTTCTTAAAATGGTAAACGGACTAAATCACCATCATTGTTTGTATTCACAATGTTTGTATTCAGAAACATACGTAAACTTTTGCTAGTATATTTATCCAGATAACCGCACTTATCGTTAAAATAAAACTTGAAATAACTCGTAATAACTTTGAGCCATTTTCTAATTGGGCCTTTACCTATACTCTCAACGACTTGTATATATAAACACATGTATAAATCAGCTTAGGGTTTCGATTTCTTCTGCCGTCTCTCCAACATCACATCTGCAAGAGCTGCCGTCCCCCTTATCGGATCGATACTGTAATCTCCACAGGTTACTTATCGATCGTTTTTCTCATCTAGATCTACCTAAATTACATATGTTATTCCATCTTTTTGTGTTGTTTATGTTTTAATCGATTTTATATAAGCCAGGTCTGCGAATCATTTCAGTATACATGTTTTAATTCATGCTAAGATGCTGATATGTGGTCAAATCTTGTATTTCTATGACGATTAGGTCATATACTGTGTAAACAAGAGTTTCAAACTTAGCTTATTTCTGCTGATTTGTCTTAATTCTCTGTATATCGGTAAGTGATAACATTGAAAGCTGTCTATAGTAGAAACTAGTGCGGAAATTGTTAGATTCGGGATTCAGGAACGATTTTGTAGCTCATGTAATGTTTTATTATTAGTTAATTTGAATTGATTTTGCATATGTTGTTCATTGTTGTTGCTAGCTTGTTGTTTGAGTTTTAATAGTCTATTGATTTTTGGCTCGAATGCGTCATTGAATTACGATTGTGTTTAACAGAAAGAGGAAGATGGCTTATGCAGCAATGAAACCAACAAAGGCAGGGCTAGAAGAGCCCCAAGAACAGATTCACAAGATTAGGATCACTCTTTCATCCAAGAATGTTAAGAATCTTGAGAAAGGTATTTGTTTTTAGTTTTTACTACATAAGTAAATATATTTTTATTGTAATTATACCTAATACTCTTAGGTCACGTAATTTGGTTCCATATGTATTGCTTTAGTTTTAGGGAATCAAACCTTTAGTTTAGCATATTTAGCTAAATCTGAAAAAGTGTTTGTTCTATCATGCGGGTGATCTCTTTATGTGTTGGTTATTGCTCTTGCAAAGGAAGTCACTTAAACTACCAGGACCATCGGACTGTCATTGTAGTCATAGTCTCAGGACGCTTAAAGGACGGCAAAATGCTTTTCTGTTGTCTAAGCACACAAGGAAGGAAAAAATAAAGTTGACTAATAGGAAATTTAAAAAAAATATATGAGTAGAATTTTTATATTAGGTTTGTCGTATCATGTGGTTAAAACTTGTATCTGGACCATGCCTGACCTGTGCTTGCGCAGAGGTGGACATCCATCATGGTCCTTGTCTTGGATTAAATTGAAGCATGTGGTACTTTGCTCGTGCGCCCAGGGGTGTGTATTGTGCACTTGATAGTTATGCTTTGTAGAAGATTAAATAATATGTTATGAATGGATTACTACAGTGTGTGCTGATTTGGTGCGTGGGGCCAAGGACAAGAAGTTGAGAGTCAAAGGACCCGTTAGAATGCCAACTAAGGTTCTTCATATCACTACTAGGAAGTCCCCTTGCGGTGAAGGTACTGGTGTTTTTTAAATAGATCAGTATGCATGGCTATTGGTGATTAATAATCCAAATTTGATATTTTTTGATATTTTGTTTACTAGGTACAAACACATGGGACAGATTCGAGCTTCGTGTCCACAAGCGTGTTATTGATCTTTTTAGCTCCCCAGATGTTGTGAAGCAAATTACCTCCATCACCATTGAACCTGGTGTTGAAGTTGAGGTCACCATTGCTGATTCATAGACTTTATATGTTCAAAGATGGGGGTAAGAACGTCTTTTTGCAGTGTAACAGTTTCATTTCATGTAGGATTCTAAATACTTACGAAAGTTTTTCAAGTATTTGCGTGGAAGAAATTTGGAGTTGTGTTTTATCCATATCTCTTGTAGTTTCATCAACTTAATGCATTTCTTTATTATGCTTACTATTGCATTCTCATGTTTATGCAGTTTCATGAGACATGAGGTATTGAATTTGTTCTTATTTTCCTACTAAATTCTATATTGACTGTATTATTTCTAAGTGAATGTTAATGGTTAACCAATATTGAACCCAAAAGACATAAGCAATCATTCAAAAGTTACAAGTGACATAACCACCATGATGTTTATTTCCTTTAATATTCTTTATTTTCTGCCTAACAAACAAATGGCACATAAGATCACTTAACAACTTAGGGATTGTTTTTTTTTGTTTGAACCGGCTGACTCGATCAGCGGGTCAGCTTGTTTGATATGCAAGAAGCTATAGCTGATCGGGTTCAAGGTAGCTCACCCAAACCTGATTTCGAAAAAGGCTGACCCATTTATTTCAGCTGATCGCGACCACCGACGGCCACCCCACCCCTCGTCGGCGCTTCGACCGACAGTGGACCCCCTTACGCGACAACCCCCCGGTGGTGGTGGTTGTGGTTGTGGTGGTGGAGGCCAGTGGTGGTTGGGAGGGGATGTAGAAATGGAGATGGTAGTGGATTTTGTTTTTTTTATGGTTTTTTGTGTGTTGAAATAATGAGTTAATATCATTCAGTAGAGTCAGTCAGATACTGAATCAAACAGTTAAGTTTTAGTCAGATGTAGATTTACTTAGAACTTCTTACTGGGCTAGCTTTTGACTCAATCAGATTTTACTGAATCAGTTTTATCAAACAATCCCTTAGATGATGTTTAGTTATACGTGAAAAAAGAAGCTGCTTCTGACTCCAATCTGACAACCCTACCTAGAATTGGTTTTGGCTCTTATCTATGTATAGCGGAACTGGTGTAGACCTAAAATAGACCTATGGCTCCTACCGGTTTTCAAAAATTTTAAAATTCCAGGCTCTTACCTAGAAAAACCGATTCCTTGAGCTATCATCATTTGTTACTTGACCGTCGGTGGCCGAGCTTTACTTGACCGACTCTTACCTGGGCTTTATATTTATTAAAAAAGTTTCACTACCGGACGGAAAATTTACTATCGTGCCGAAAATTAACACTATTGATGAAAAAAGAGTGGGTGGGGGCCCCCGGCCCCAAAGAAGCTTTGTCAATGTTAACCGTTGCTTTACGCTCCTTTTTAAATATTACAGGGGTTAAATTTTCTTATTATAATAAAAGGGTAACTAGGAATGACATATGACATAAAATGATAATTAAAGATGGCACATGACAACAAAATTCATTCTTAACAAAATTTTCTCGCTTCTCTTTCTTATTAAATAACTCAATTAATTACTAATTATATTATTTAATTCTACATTTTGATTATAAGTTATTTTTAAAAAGATTAAGAAATAGATCTTTTTATTAGTATTTATTTCTAGAGAAACAAATTTTTATAAATTTTTTTTTTAAAACGTATGTCATATTTTTTTTAACATGAGAAGACCAAATATTTGAAAAAGATGTAAATTGTATTAGGGTTAAAAGTAAATAAATAAAAAAAGCCAAAAAAAACAAAAAATGGATACAACCCATAAATGCATATATAAGTTGATATTTAGTAATATATATAATAGATCTTATATTATTCGTATATGGGTAGGATCTGCAAACAGTCTGTACAAATACATCCTTGGACTTTTATTCATGGCCGGTAAGAATCCATATAGGTCATAAGATCCTCCAAAAAGTAAACCAGGTAGATTTTGTCCCCCAAGACCTATTAGGTAGTTAACAGACCGTTAAAATTAGCCCGTTAAGATCCTTGTGAGCCATCAATAATTTCACATATTATTCATCTATGTTTGTGTATTTATTTTGTTTTTTCTAATTATTTGACATGATGCTTTCTTCCTAGAAAAACATGTATCATGTATTTGAGGTGATGTAAGATTCTATATAAACGTATTATATAAACGAACATATGTTATTTCATTTAGTGGATGAGTTTGAAACGAGATAATTAAATTTTTTTCTCATGGAAGCAATAGAGAAGGTCAAATTGGCCATGTTCTAACACATTCATTGTTAGTGAGTGTACTCCGTCACAAATAAATGACTAGTGTTGGTAGAATTGCATAAACTAGTTTTGAAATACCATGAAGTTTTTGTAATGGAGATGTCAAGTCACGTAGGGTGTATTACATCAGCGTTGCGGATCTTAACTTTGTTTATTGTGGGTGCCCTACTAGGAAACGTGACTTTAGGTGCAGATATAAGTTATTTTAGACTTATAGGTGCCAGAATAAATTATATTTTGTTATGCAATGGAAATGGTTTGTATTATTTTGCAGCATATTTAGGTGTGAATAAATAGATTGCTGATCTAGTGACTGGAAGAAATATGTAAAACTAGAGAGTTGCGAGAGTTGCGAGGCCATGATAGTTGGATGATTCTTCCATTTGAATGGTTTAACTTAATACTCACAAGATCTATTATTGGTGACGAATATGCGGATGAGAGGATCGAACTATTTCTTCAGTTATGAGAGTTTGATACAGTATTCAAAAAAGAATCAAGAGAAAAAGAAAGAATTGGAATTGATAGATATATTTCTCAGTTTTGTGTTACGTTTGCAAACAAAAACAAAACTAAAACTATGACTTAAATTTTTGCAAACGTACGTACTAATACGTGATCATGATGAAAACTGGTATAATTTTCTAGATTTGTGTGGAGTCACTACAATTTCATATATTTTTTCACATAAAAGTCATCCAATTACTCACAATAATTCATGGTGCATTCATTGTAATGTTCAGTAGATTTTTGTGCAACTTGAAACATATTTATAATTTCTTATTGCACGTATATATTATTGACGCCACTCTAGGCAAGAAGAAATTGATGAATTAGTGGTGTCTGATAAAACTGTTATGCCACTAAATGGTGGTCATATTAGTTAACATTTAGGATTTTTAATTTGTATGATATTGTGTAGGATGGTTTAAAATAGATTTTTAGAGTGACAAGATGTTATAAAATGTATTTAATCTAAAAAATTAAAAATGAATGTATGTGCTTGAGATGCATTAATCTATTGTTTATAGTAGTACAGAATTTTGGTCAAATTTTCAATATATAATCTCATTTGTCATATCATTTATTGTTTTATATATTATACATCGTGTGTTATATGTATTTATCATTTTATTTTACGTTTTTAGATCGTTTTGTGTTATTATTGTTATTGTTTCTATAGATTATATAAACTTTTTATATGTAATTGTGTTTTATAATTAGAAGTACACAATTATATACTTTCACCATTGTATTTATCAAAATTTATAGTGCTAAAAATAACATAATATGTTATTTTTGTTATTGATTGTTTATAAATTATATAAAATTGTTTATATTTATCTTGTATTTTATAATTAGAAGTACATAATTATTTTATTTCACCAATATATTTTTTAAAACTTATAGTGTTCAACATTACACAATGATTATAAAAAAACACAGTGAGACATTATATTATTTTATCATTGTTTTTAATGTACTAGTTTAATAAGTCGTAAATTTATTTTTGTGTTTTACACATTAAAGATACACAACAATGTTATTCTATCATTATACTTTTTAAAATTCCATCATTTTTAAAAAACACAAAAAATTTAGAAAAACACAATAACTAATAAAAAAACACAAAACTACATATGAACTTAAAAATATAAAAAGTTTATTAAAATTTGATATAACAATACTTTAATTGTTTTAAAATAAAAGTATGCTTTTTATGGTGTACTTATTATATAAAAAATACTATCGCACATAAAAGATGTGAGCGTTTATGGGAAATTACAAAAAATCAACAAAAATTGTTGTTCCTAAAATAACAATCTAACAATTTTTTTTACTATATACTGATCTGAACCATTAATTGAGGAGATGAATGATTTAGATAAATTCTTACATTATCTAGTATTAAGATCCTTTTTATTTGATTCATTCCCTAAGGTAGCGTTTGGTATGCATGAATGAGGGGCGGAATGGAATGAACGATTGAGGATGAATAAATAAAGACATATTTGGTTGGCGGAGGTAATGGAATGAACCATTACGTAGTTGATTCCATCTCAGATTCATTCCATCCACTCCCCCTTCTTTTTTTCATTCCATCCATTCTTCTATCGTTAGTTATTAACACCACCCACTCACTCACCACAATAACCACCACCGACCACTAAGATCGCTCGTCACCAGCTACCACCACTACCCCGGGAACACCATCGCTAGACGCTGCCGCCGCCGTCGGAAACCACCAAAGGCCACCACCACTGGCCACTACCAGTTCCGGAAACCATGGCCGTCGGAAACTACTGTCGGCCACCACCGCCGCCGGAAACCACCCTCGAGCCATCGTCACTGCCAGCGGAAACCACCACCGGTCACCGCCAGAACCTACCTCCAAAGGCCACCACTGCCACCTGGAACCAACACAAGAAGAAAACACCGCCACTGGGCTTAAATGTAAAGGAATAAACTAATAATTCAATTAGTTGTATAGTATCTCATTCTCAACCATAATTGTAGATACATGTTATTCCTAGTTTATGAACTTAAATGTAAAAGTCTTTCATGACTTACACATATGTAATGAATTGGTTTAATGAAATATAATATGTGGTTGATGTTTATTTATGTTTAATTATTTCATATTATTATTGTGACAAGTATAATTTATATGTATGAACTTATTATATTGGTTTGAGGTTGTTGTGCATGGTTCTTAGTCAATAATAATTAAGAAATGTGTTCAACCTAGTCGGGTGAGCATTCATGCTAATGGACCATACGCATGAATACATCATGCTTATGGACCAATCACACGACTGAACCAGGAGACAGGATCAGTCATATGATTAAGACATAAGATTGACTCAGTCACATGACTAATTCAGTCGTGCGTATGACTCAGTCGCATGATTCAGTCGCACGACTGAACCATGCTAATGGTTTAGTCGTACGAATGAAAACTACAAACCTATAAATACCACTTAATTCGTGGAAAAATATAACAATTCAGAACACTTCGAAAATTTCATAATTTATCGAACCCTAGTCGTCCAAAACGTCCAAGAAAGCGAATCCAACTTTAAAGTCCGTTTTTGATCGATTCCTACTTGTACTTAAAGTATAGTTCATTCTTAAATCGATCAGGATAACGTTCTCACTGATTGGATCGCCAATCAAATAGGATTCCGCACTATTTGATCTGGTCTCACGCATAATCAGTTACTATTCCATACGTACACGGTCCTGACAAGTGGTATCAGAGCTTTGACTCTTGATTTTGCGTGGATTCGATTAGTTTTGGTGTTAAAACTCACGTTTAAATTAAAAATAGTTACCACATTGGTTCTAAAGGTGTTTTCGACGTTTGCATGCATAAAAGTTGTGTTTTTCATCATACGACAAATTAGGGTTTCTGGGAAAATCGTGTTTTTGTGTCGAAGTGTCAAAATCTTCGATTTTACAAAAACAACAGCCTTCAGTCGCACAATTGGTCCAGTCACACGATTGAACTCACACGTATACTTCATTCGCACGATTGAAGTCAATCGCATCCCTCATTCGCACAATTGAACAACTCCAGTCGTTTGATTCCAATCGTCTTATTCATACGCATGACTGAATCCAATCGTTTGAATTCATTCGCACCCTTTATTTGCACGAGTGACTCATACTCATAATCCATTTGCACGAGTGAAACTATCCTGTTCCAAAATTACCAAGTTTACAGCAACAGAAGATCAATTTGCTGTATTTTCTGCCGGGAAGGACTCACCATCCAGAATCTACTACTTCTGGAGAATGAGATTGGTAATCATAATAAACCGCCGAATCTTATAACGTCGGATGATTATCCACAATGGAAACAACGGTTCGAGATCTATCTAAATGGAGTTGATCCCAATCTTTGGACATCCATTGAGACTGGTTACACGGTACCAGTCAGTGCAAATGGAGTCAAGTTAACATTGGGAGGAATGAGTGAAGTAATGAGTGTTTGAAATCTGGGTTTTAGAATGTAGCAATGAGTGTCTGTAAAGTGAGTGGAATATTTCTTGTCGCAGATCTGAGACACGCTTAGCAGATTGAAATTCAAATGTTCACAGTAGTTCACTCTGTCAAAGCTGAGCATCCCATTTGTCACAGATCCTTCTCCTGTAATTCTGCCACCCTTTGAATCTTTACCAAATGCCACAGTGGTTCCTTGTATGTGCTTGAAGTCATGAAGGAGGGAACGATCTCCAGTCATGT
>BJCM01244007.1:0-10637 GCA_018326385.1 Flaveria bidentis | reverse complement strand
CTCTCTTTTCGGCTAAGGGCATCAACCACCACATTGGCCTTGCCCGGATGGTAGTGGATCTCACAATCATAATCCTTTATAAGTTCCAACCACCGTCTCTGCCTCATGTTCAGATCCTTTTGCTCGAAGAAGTACTTCAAGCTCTTGTGGTCAGTGAAAATGGTGCACTTCGTCCCGTACAGATAGTGCCTCTAAATCTTTAAGGCAAAAACCACGGCTGCCAGCTCCAAATCATGAGTAGGGTAATTGACCTCATGAACCTTTAACTGTCAGGATATGTAGGCTATAACATTCCCTCTCTGCATTAGTACGCACCCCAACCCCGAGTAAGAAGCATCAGAATAAACCACCAGATCTTCACTCCCATCGGGTAATGACAGAACCGGAGCTTGAGTCAATCTTGCCTTCAATTCCTTGAACGCCTTCATTTGAGCTTGACCCCATATGAACTTCACATCCTTTCGAGTCAACTTAGTTAGTGGAGAAGCAATCTTGGAGAAGTCTTGAATGAATCTCCGGTAGTAACCCGCCAAACCCAAGAAACTACGAATCTCGGATGGCGTCTTTGGTGACTTCCATTGCATAAACGCCTCCACTTTAGCCGGGTCCACCATAATCCCATCGGGTTTCACCACATGACCCAAGAACTGAACTTCATGCAACCAAAATGCGCACTTGGAGAATTTAGCATACAACTTCTCCCTTCTCAGCGTCTTCAAAACCTCCCGAATGTGACCGACATGCTCAATCTCGCTCTTCGAATAAATCAGGATGTCATCAATAAACACAATCACTGATTTATCCAAAATCAGCTGACACACACGGTTCATCAGATCCATAAAAGCAGCCGGCGCATTGGTCAAACCAAAAGACATGACAAGGAACTCGTAGTGACCATAGCGCGTGCGAAAAGCTGTTTTAGGGAAATCTTGCTCCTTCACCTTCAACTGATGGTAACCAAATCGAAGATCTATCCTTGAAAACCAACTGGCACCCTGAAGCTGATTGAACAAATCGTCTATCCTTGGTAAGGGGTATCGGTTCTTCACCGTCAACTTGTTCAGCTCACTGTAGTCAATACACATTCTCATACTACCGTCTTTCTTCTTCACAAATAAGACCGGAGCACCCCAAGGAGAGATACTTGGTCTAATGAACCCCTTATCAAGCAACTCTTGCAACTGCTCCATCAACTCTTTCATCTCTTTCGGGGCCAATCGATACGGTGCCTTGGCAACAGGTTGGGCCTCTGGTATCAAGTCAATCTGGAACTCGATCTCACGGTCAGGTGGCACTCCTGATAAGTCTTCTAGGAATACGTCTGGAAAGTCACACACAACCGGTACATCAGATAGTTGTGGAGTTGGCGTATCCACATTCTTTACATAGGCCAAGTAGGCACTACATCCGCGCCTCATACACTTTCCCGCCACCGCCATCGAAATCACTTTCAGAATCGTAGTAACCCGATCACCATAAACCGTCACCGAACTACTGTCAGGTGCTGTCAAACGAATCATCTTCTTGCGACACACAATGTTCGCCTCGAAGTCCCGCAACCAATCCATCCCAAGAACCAAATCAAAACCACCCAAGGTCATCACGAACGGTCTTACAGGAAACTTATGACCTTCTAATTCCACATCATAATTCTCTATCACCTCAGAAATCCTGGTAGACTTAGCTATGGCAATTTCTACATCAAAGGGCGCATCAACACGTCTACTACTAACAGACAGCTTAGCACAGAAAGCAGCAGAAATAAAACTTTTATTGGCACCCAAATCAAATATCACAGAAGCTAAAGTTTGGTTCACCAGAAACATACCAGACACGACATCAGGGTCCGACCTAGCTTCCTCCTATGTCATGGTGAATGCCCTGGCACTCACCCTCGGTCCTTCACCTCCCGCCTTCTTTGCCCTGGAACCCTCGGCCTTTGGCTTCTTACAATCCCTGCTCATATGACCCTCTTCGCCACAGTTAAAGCACCGGTCCGTACAACAGCCCCTGGCCATGTGCCCTGCCTTCCCACATTTAAAGCACAAGTTCGACCCAAACCTACATTCCCCACTATGCTCTCTCCCACACCTACCACACTTCTTCGTACTCGCACCCGACGCGACCACACGGCGGTCGTCCACCTATGCCTTCTTTTTACCCATCGAGGCATCACCCCGACCAAGCCTCTACCCATTCCAGTTTCTATCACCTCCGCCCTTGCGACTACCTTCAGCCACCACCACTACACCCCTTTCGTCATATAACCTTCCTGCCAAATCCACCGCCGACCTAAACGTATTCGGTCGGGCGCTAATCATGTGCCTGCGAATATCCGCTGGCAATCCCTGAATGTATCTCTTGATCTTTCGAGACAGAGGTGTCACCTGATCCGGCACCAGACGTGCCATTTCGTTGAACTTCGTGGTGTATTGCTGGTGCGTCATCATTTCCCGCCTCCAGTTGCAGAAACTCCCTCTCAACCTTGTCCGAGTCACTATACGCTGTAAGCTCAAAATCATCATCATGAGGATACCACAACCCAAGTGTTGGAGTACCCTTCAGATAACAAAATATCCTTTTGACGCCTATGAGATGGTTGACTTTAGGTTTCACCTGATATCAGGAGCATAGACGTGTCATGTACATGATATCAGGTCTTGAGGCAGTAAGGTACATGAGAGATCCGATCATTCCTCGGTACATAGTGGCATCCACCAAATCACCATTTTCGTCGGGTGCTACATCATGGTTTGTAGCAAGTGGAGTCCCAGCTGCAGAAGCGTTCTCTATATCGAACCGACTGAGAATATCGCCTACATATTTGGTCTGATGTAGAAATATCCCCTTTGGTTTCTGATCCACCTGTAACCTGAGAAAGAATTTCATCTCTCCCATGGCGCTCATCTCAAATTCAACCTTCATTACTACTTCAAATTCTTTACATAGATCTTCATTCTTGGAACCGAAGATTATGTCATCAACATAAATTTGAACAAGCAGTAAGTCACCATCCTTTTCTTTGATGAACAGAGTACAGTCAATTACTCCTCTGTGAAATCCGTGTTTCACAAGATGAGTTGAGAGTTTTTCCATACCATGCTCTTGGGGCTTGGTGGAGCCCATAGAAAGGCTTATCCAGTTTGTAAACTCTGTCCCAATGATATGGATCCTCAAATCCTTCGGGTTGACTGACATACACTGTTTCCCGAATTTCTCCATGAATAAATGCACTCTTTACATCCAGTTGATAAACTTTAATCTTTATGTACGAGGCATAGGCTAGGAAGATACGGATTGCTTCCATTCTCGCCACAGGTACAAATACTTCATTGTAATCAAATCCCTCGACTTGTCGAAATCCTTGAACGACAAGTCGAGCCTTGTTTCTGATTATGACCCCTTGGTCATTTTTCTTGCATTTCAAGACCCATTTTGTGCCAATGACCTTAGCACCTTTAGGTCTGTCCACCAGTGTCCATAAACCTAACTTCTTGAATTGAAGAAGTTCTTCTTGCATGGCACTTACCCATGCCTCATCGTTTAGGGCTTCACTGACATATTTTGGCTCAAACTGAGACACAAAACAACGATATGCACCATCGTGAAGATATCCCTTTTCTATTACCGAGGCATAATCAGCTGAGTATAGCTGATTTCTTGTCTGAACTCCTAATCTTACATCCCCAAGGACATTGTCCAAAGGATGATAGACATTTAAGCGTGATCCAAGAGTGGTGGTAACGACTACCTCATTATCTAGATTGTGAACTCTTGGTTCCAGATCTGAGGCAGTAGGAGTTTGAGGTTCCGAAGAATCAGATGCATCAACATCAGATGCTTGTGGACTTACAGTAGTAGGATCATGTTCCTCCTAATTAACCTGATCATTCTCCACTGCTTCATCGTCAGATGAGGAGTCACTTACCTCAAGTGCTCCCCCTGAGTCACTGGGTTACTCACCTTGTGAACCAAATGTTGTTGAGTCTTGTGATGGTGTGTTTAAGACATCATACATCATTTTGGTTGCTAACTCATCTTCAAGAGTGGAGAGAGGGATGTTGAAGGACTTAAAGAATCCATCATAATCGAAAAAGAATGCGGGTCCTTTACCAGCAGGGGTGGTGTATCTCTGAATGTTCACGTTACACCACACTTCTACTTGACCCGTTGAGTTGTTGTAAACTCTCTTATTCGGTATGTTGTATCCTAGAAAGATTCCTTCTTCAGCCTTCTCGCTGAACTTGTCTTCCTGATTTTTCTTCAAAAGGGTGTATGGTGCGCCAAATGGTTTGAGGTACTCTAGATTAGGTTTACGTCGTTGGAGTAACTCGTAACACGTCTTACCATTACGTTTGACTACTAGAACTCGATTTAGAGTATACACGCATTGGCAACTGCCTCATTCCAAAATTGGATGGGTAGTTTCGAGTCTGCTAGCATTATCCGTGTTGTCTCTATCAAGCTGTGATTCTTTCTCTCAACAACTACGTTCATTTGAGGAGTGTAGGAAAAAGTGAACTAGTGCATAATTCCTTTTTCTTTGCAGAATGCCTCCATCCATTGGTTCTTGAACTCGGTACCGTTGTCTGAACCTACTTGTCTTACATTCAGCTTGTAGAGTGACTCCAGTGTAGTTGCTAACTATTTGAATGACTCAAATGTTTCTGATTTGGATTTTAGAAACATTACCCACGAGAATCTTGAGTAGTCATCTGTAACTACATAACATTACAAGTCGCCAGCGATGCTCCTTGTACTGACAGGACCAAACAGATCCATGTGAAGAAGTTCAAGAGGTAGTTCTATGGAATGAACTTTCTTTTCCTTATGAGACTTCTTAGTCTGTTTGCCTTTCTTGTAGGCGACACAAAAATCTGGTAATGGGAAGTTTTTGACGTTTACTCCTCGCACTAGATCATTCTAGATCAAGTGATTCATCTTCCGTGGATTGATGTGTCCCATTCTCCTATGCCAGGAGATCGAATCCTTCTCAGTAGCCTTTGACAAGAAGCACTGAACTTGATGATCTGTTGTGGAGGCCTTTGATAGATCCAAGACATAAATATCGTTATATCTTGAACCTGACATTAAGACTTGGTCCTCCGGGATCACATAGTCCTTTTTCAGAACATAGCACTTCTTGTTGTTGAATACTACTTTAAAGCCTTTGTCAGATATTTTAAAGACAGAAAGTAAGTTGTTTTGAAGTTGTTGAACATAGTTTACCTTATCAATCTTCACTTTCTGGTTCTCCACTTCCCTTTGAGCGTGATGTAACCTCCTTTGTTTCCAGCAAATGAAATGTGACCTCCTTTAATTTGTTTGGCGTTTGACAAGAGTGTCAGGTTCCTAGTCATGTGGTTGGATGCTCCACTATCTACGATCCAAGTATTTGTGTTAGCACTATAGCGAACACCCTGCACATATAATAGAAATCATTAGTTGAGGTTAGAGACGCAAGCCTTAACTGGCTTGGGTGACCCAGAAGAATCACACATCATAAATTCCACCCACTGTCCATTTGAGGGTGAGGGAAGATCATACGTCTTCTTGTTCTCATTATCAGACATTGAACTAGATTTTTCTTTCCATAAGCTAGTTTTATGTAAGGACTGTTTGTGGTAAATAGATGACTGGCTAATGGGTTGAACTTTAGGTTCACTGACTCCTTTTAGTAGAGTCGCGGAGCTCCTTTTTGAAGGGCTCGTTTTAGAGTCATAAAGTTCAATTCTTTTCTTTGGTGTCTAATAGTAAGGACAATTAGATGCGATGTGTCCATACTTTCCACAGTTGTAGCATGATCTACTTTCGACATGTTGGTGTAACTGTTTCTGTGGAGAAGTGTGTGACACACGTGTGACTTTATTCTGTTTGTGTTTTGACACTTGTTGCTTAGATGTTTTATCTTGTTTAACAAAATTTATTGTTTGAACCTTTTCAACATCTTTACCCTTTTGTTTGTTTGGACTTAGACATGATTCACGTGGTTGGTTAACTTGTTTCGTTATTTCAGGTTCTTAATTAGACGTGTTTGAACCCGACTTTAACTTAACCTTCTCAACTTGTTTATCCACATTAACAATAGTTATTTTTCCTTTTGACTTTAAAGTGGTCTCCTTTTGTTTAGTGACAGATTCATTAAGTTTACTTGTGGAATCTGCATCACTTACAAGAGGAGTGGACACCACATGATCCTTGATTGGGTTGTTATTTATTGGTTTACATTTTGCACTCAACAAGGTCTCATGTGGTGGTGGAATCACTTTGTAACCTAAACCCTTCCTGTTGTTGCGTTCTCTCACTAAGTGCTGGACTATGTGAGAAAAACTAGTGCAACTGTGTGGTTTTTGTTTTAATGAATTTACTTCGACTTCTAAAACTGCTTTTTGTTTCTTAGCTTCTTCTAGGGAGTTTAAATAGAACTTAATGTCATTAGCTTGGTTAAAAGCCACAACTTTGGTTTCCTTAAGTTGTTTATTTAATAGTTCTATTTTCTCTTCGTAACTGTGCTCATTTCGTTTTAAAATGTGATTTGCTTTAGTGCATAGTTGCAAGTCCTTTACTAAGCTATCATTGTGATCTAATAACCTAGAAAATTTCAAATCTATGCTTTCCCTAAATTTATTACAATCAGAACAAGCATGATTATTGAAAAGTTGGTCTGTGGAACTTACCTGAGAAGGTTCTGTTGAATCAGCCATCATAGTAGAGTTTGACTTTTCTAGTGCTAGTGATTCTGAACATGTTGAACTTTGACCTTCTTCATTCAGGTGATTGACCACATTTGCAGTTTCTTCAATATTCAACATCGCGAGTTCCTCTACTATATCACCTTCGCTTGCAGAGTCGTCATCCAAACCCTCAACGCATGCAATGTTGGATTCTCCCGGAGACACAAATCGAAAGGTCCAATCTTGCCCTTCATCATTTTGAGCTGTCAAGGCTTTAGGATCCTTGCTTGATGATGCAGGACTACTTGTGGGTTTATCTTGACGATTGAAGGATGAGAATGGATTACCATTACCTGTCTTCTTGGTTTCACACACTCACGCTTGAAATGCCCCTTCTCTCCATAGTTAAAACAGGTTACTTTGGTTTTTTCAAAACCAAAGGTTGTATCCTTTATGGCAATCAAGTTCTATCCTGTCTTCTTAACAAACTTCTTTGCCCTTCGGACAGCACTTGCCAATGCCCACATGATATCCATTCTTTCCAGCTCAGTCTCATCTACTTGCTCGTAGTCTTCATCTGCCAGATGGCAGTTACCAATCTTCCCCGCAACTAGTCCGTCATAGGTTTGAACGACAGCTGCTAAGAGATCCATGTGCTCCTTAGCTACCTCTACAGTCACATTACTGAGATTCTTGGTCTTCAGTCTTGTAGCATTGGCTTCAGGTGCTATGTATTGGGTGCAAGACGACCCTGACGTGTCAGATCCTTAAGTAGTGGCTTGAGACGAAGCGGCTGAACTCGACACGTATGCCGCTTGAAGTGGTGCTCCAGACGTTTTTGCTTGAGGATTTGAGTTGTAAAGTGATGGGTTCTGATCATATGATGCCTTTTGAGACCTATACTTTATCCTCAACTCTTCCTCTCTCAGCTTTAGTATAAAATCATTGATATCCAACTTTGTTAGCATATCATTCTATCTGAGGTTTGACACAAATGAGACCAACTTTTCTGGCAATCCATCTGCGAAATTCGACACTTTGTCTTCCTTGGATGTAGTAACCCCATGAGTGTGCAGCTCACTCATCATGTGGTAGAAACGGTCAATGACATCATCCAAGCTCTCCTTACCTATCGATGAGAAGTTATCAAACTCCTTTTTCAAGTCTTTAGCCTTTAGAGCTTTTAACGATGCATTCCCTTCATACCGTTTTTCCAGAGCATCCCATAGCTTCTTTGCTTGCTTGTTCTTAGAAAATTGATGGAATATGTACTTAGGAATTGACTGAGTTAGCAATGCATATACCTTCTTCTCTGCATTGTACTTTACCTTTTGGCCATCAGTCATGCCGCCTAAGGTAAGTTTAACTCCATCTGCACCAACTAGCATGCTATACCCCGTCTCTTTCGATTCCCACAGATTAGGATCTACTCCTTTTAAGTAGATCTCGAATCTTTGCTTCCATTATGGATAATCATCTAACGTTATGAGCTTCGGGGGCTTATTATGATTCCCCACTTCATTTTCCAAAAGCAATAGATTCTCGATCTGTGAATCCCTCCCTACGGTGAATGTTGAGTACTAGTCTTCCATTTCTGTTTACTTTGGACTTTAGAACAAAACTGTGTACTTGTGTGAATGAAAGAGTGCGATTGGACTATTCGTGTGATTGAAGAATGCGGATGGCTCAGACGTGCGAATGAACAAATGCGGATGACTCAAACGTGCGAATGAACAAATGTGGATGGCTCAATCGTGCGAATGGACAGGTGCGGATGAACAATGCGAATAGGGAGTTCAGTCGTACGAATGGATGAACGACTGAGTTCAATCGTGAGTATGGGAGATGCGAATGGGTTCAGTCGTGTGATTGATTCAATCGTGCGACTGGAACTGATGGTTTTTGAAAATTCGAGGGTTTTAGGTACTTTGACACAAACTAACGAATTTTCAATAACCCTAATCTGCCGTAAGCTTAAAAATGTAAACTTTTTGATCGGGAGACACTGAAAACACTGTTTTGGTCAAAAAGACGGTGTTTTTGAACGAAAAACATGAGATTTACACCGACAACGATTGAATCACACACAAAATCAAGAGCCAAAGCTCTGATACCACTTGTTAGGACCATTTTCGTACGGAGTACTAACTGACTGTACGTATATACCAAATCAAATAGAGTGGAATCCTATTTGATTGGTGATCCAATCAGGGAGAACACAGTTTTAGATCAATTTAACGATTAGAGAAACGTTATGAATGATTAGAACAAGATCAACTGTGTTCTATGAACTTGGAACAGGTTATCTTAGGTCTCTGGACGGCTAGGGTATGATTATGTGCGTAGGTATTCGAATTGTTATGTTTTTTCACAAATTAAGTGGTATTTATAAGCTAGGGTTTGTCATTCGTGCGACTGACCAATTAGTATGGTTCAGTCGCATGATTGAATCATACGATTGTTCCAACCGCACGACTGAGGCTTCATTCGTGCGACCGAGTCAATCTTATGTCTCAATCGTGTGACTGGTCCAGTCTCCTGGTTCAGTCGTGCGACTGATCCAATCTTCTGGTTCAGTCGTGCGACTGGTCCATTAGCATGAAGTGTTCATGTGTATGGTCCATTAGCATGGTCCATTCATATGAGAACTTCACATGACTAAGTTTAAACATATTTTTCAACCATTCTTGACTAAGAACTATGTAAACAACCACAAACCTATATAGTTAGTTCAACCATGTTTTATCACACAATAAACAATGAAATATTAAACATTATAAGCATCAACCACGCATTGTATTTCATTCATATCCATTCAATTACATATATGTAAGATATGAAAGACATATTACATTAAGCTCATGTATTTAAGATTTAAAACGTGGTATCTATCGCTGCTGAGGCCTATGGTTCACTGGTTACCTGCTAACATCCAAACCTTGAGGTCCCGGGTTCAAACCAGGGCCCCCTCAAATTTATTTATTTATTTTTTGTTTGTTTGTTTTCAACCTTTAAAAAAAGAAAATATAAATAATTTCTGAAAAATATTAAAATTAACTTTGTAAACTTAAATTATTTTTAAAGTCATTTTATTTATTTCTGTAAATTTATTCCTTTAAATACTTAAATATGTTTATAAAATAAAGATTTGTATTTAGGTATTTTTTTTATATAAATAGATCCTAAACAATGATTTAAAGCACTAAAATCATTATTGGTTCAAATGTCACTTTTAATTATTGATTAAGATCATTATTTTTACAAATAAATTTACACTTTAATGGAGTTATGTAAATTTTTATATAAGTAATTTAAAAATTCATTTTTTTATAAACTACTTAATTGTTGTGATTTTCTATTCCCTTAAATTAAAATGAAAGTGGTTATTTTTGTTATTAGCCTATTATCACAATCCCAATTTTCCCCTTTGAAACCCTAGATCGTGTTTAAACATTAATCATATTAGTAAACTTAAACTTGTAATGTGTATACGTTTAGGTACCTTGTAAAAGAATTCGTTGGAATATCGTTAATTTCTATAATCATCTTATACACATATACGTCATGTGAGTTTCCTTGCCCCTTTTTATATATTTCACACTATATTGGGGTGAAACATAATACATATACAACATACACTTGTAAACGTTTGAACTTGTAAAGCACTTACAATTCATCTTTATATTTTGTTATGGTTATTTGTGTGTCGTAAGTGATTATATGAGATACATATTTTTTTGCAATCATTAACTATTGCTAGCCTGGTGACGTCTTAGATCTTTGGGCCTGACAAGCCTATTTGATGCTAAAGCCGATGTATTGCCGGCTCCTGATGACGTATGCTTGTTCATCATGGGAACCAAGTACACTTAGCCAATCATATAAACTTGTAATCAAGTCGAGGTTTGGTTGTAATGATATGTGTTCTATAACCTTACTAACTTATAACCTATGGCATGAATT
>BJCM01244002.1:0-18114 GCA_018326385.1 Flaveria bidentis | reverse complement strand
GAAGGCTAATGTAACCAAAACTATGTCACTTAAGTTATTTTGGTGCTGCATGCAAAGGCTTCCAAAGCTTAACATGGAACTTCCAAAGGTTGTAGAGTTCTTTCGAAGACAAAGAGAAAGATCAACTTCTCCGAAGACAGAACTCTATTTCCGAAGACAAGTGCATACTTCCGAAGTTCAAGTCTTAGAAGAATAAACTGAAGACCACTTCCGAAGTATGATGATGAAAAGAAGAAGTCTCCAAGACTTGGAAGAAGCAGCCTCTTCCGAAGTATAAGTGGCTTCGGAAGTACTTACCCTTCCGAAGCCATTTAACCTTCGGAAGACACTGCTATGACTAGTGGACACAAGTATGGTCTCTGACACTCCACTGCAGACTTCTGATACAGCATGGCTTCTTCCTAAAGAGCTATGTTGTTGACCATACTTTATTCCACTGTTTACTTTGTATGATAGTACATGTTACCAACTTTAGTTGGTGACAAAAGGTAAGTCAGGGACATGTCCTGACTTCCTTATCTCACATAATACTTTATTTGAGATACCTTAAACTACAGTCTTGTAGTATAGGCTTTAGCTAAGGAATCCTAGCTGGAATCAAAGTATATCCGGCTGTAGATAGTATTATATATAGGATCTCTTTGAAACTCATTGTAACTAAGTGAGACATAGCAACTTCTGCTTGTAAGAGTCTTGTATTTTGAGTTGAGAATCAATATATAAAAGTATCTTGAAAATTATCTTTCTGTGTTCTTAGTTACTTTCTATATTGTGATCAACTCTTATTGATTCTTCATACACCCGAGTGTTGTTCTAGGTGAGTTTCAGAGAAAAACATTGTGTTTAAGTGACAAACACAGATCCTGCACAACATAATTAATTTTAACATGCAACCCTAATCTAGATGTCACACAATCAATCAAGATTAAACAACACGAGCATTGTAATAATTTTTAAATATAAAACAATACATCAGTTGATAATCAATTGAGACAATAATCAAGTTCTAAAATTAATAAAGAAATATACGAAATCAAAACTCAATATTTGATCAAAACATGAATAGTTTTCAACCCAACCTAGATAGTACTAAAAAAATTAGTTACTCATAACATTTATAAACATTGAGAACAATAATAAAGTTGCAAACTTAATAAACATGTATGAGAGAACCAATGAAACAAAGAAAAATAATTGACAACGAGACGAAATAGAATAATATTTCACGCTTGAATGCTTCAATTCTTGCTCTGTGATCTTGCTCTTCACTTTAATATCACTCTCTAATCGTGCTCAAGCTCCAAAATTGAATGAAACTAAAATATATATTTTCTTCTTCTCGCTTATGCCTCTACCATCGCTTCCGTTTTCTATAAGAAGATAAATTCCATTTTTTTGATTCCATGCAAAAACTTGGTAAAAGGCGGTGGTTCCCTCGATATCTCCCAAGTCCACGTGAGTTTCTAATTGTTGTAAGATACTATTTTCTTAGTCCAAATTTAAATTGATTAGGATTAGTGGATAGTTTTGACTTGGATATTTGAACAAGCCTTTTTTGTTAAACTATAATTCCATTAGGTTGAAAATCATATCTTGATTCCACGTGAGCTGCAATCATATCAAATAATAAATCAAGCTAAATTTGAATATGTATTAACAATTTGAACTTATCATTCTATCATGTTGTTGAAAACAACTTTTAGTTAACTTATTTCTAGTATATATATAATACTTTTTTTTCTTAAACTAATTTGTTAAAAACTAATATATAAATTTATTAAAATGTTGCACTCTTCGGTGCCAAGTTTTACTAAAAAGCATATATCTTTAGAGCTTATAATCTCTTTGAACTCATTAAACACGAATGTGAACCAAATATGAGTAAAGTTGTTTAATACTACTCAAGAGTTACTCAAAAGCATAGCAAATATTTATGTATAATATGTGTAGTTAAAACCACATCAATATCTAATTTCAATATGTTTTGTTTTTGAGTGCTGAAGAAAATTATTTGTGATAAACATTGCTATTGTGTTGTCAATATGAATTGGAGTGTGCAAGAAGTTAAAATCATAGTCAAGCATCTAGTTTTGAATCTAGAGAACTTGAGAGCAACAAGCTAATGCTGCTATATACTCAGCTTCTACAATTGAAACAGACACGTTTGTCAGCTTCTTGCACTGCCAGGAGACCAGTCTGGGACCAACATATTGACAACCGCCAGAAGTGGATTTCCTATTAAAGTTGCATCCCTCGTAGTCACTGTCACTGTAGGCATAGAGATTGAAATCTCCTTCCTTTGGATACCATAATCCAAGAATAGGTTTGCCTTTAAGATATCTGAATATCCTCTTGACAACATTTACATGTGATTCCTTAGGATCTGCTTGATAATTGGCACACACACAAACTACAAAAATGATGTCAGGCCTACTAGCTGATAGATACATAAGTGAACCTATCATACATTGATAGTGAGTCTGATCCACTAATTTGCCTTCTGGATCTGGACCAATCTTCATTTTAGTATCAATAGGAGTTCTGATGGACTGACAATCTACAAAATAGAACTTCTTAATCACTGTTTCCATATATTTTGATTGGTTGATAAAGATTCCATCTACTATTTGTTGGACTTGCACTCCCAAGAAGAATGTGAGTTCTCCCATAACACTCATTTGAAATTTTGAATGCATAAGGTCTTTAAAGTCTTTATAGAGTTGTTTGTTTGTAGAGCCAAAAATTATATTATCCACATAAATCTGAACCAACAACATATCTTTTCCTTTTCTTTTTCTGAAGAGAGTTTGATCAATCTTTCCTCTCTCATACCCGGGTTCAAAAAGAAAAGATAATAGGGTCTCATACCATTTCTGTGGGGCTTGATGAAGACCATACAGGGCTTTGTCAAGCTTGTACACCCTGTGTAGAAAATTTGGGTCTTCAAAGCCTAGTGATTGACTCATGTAGACTTCTTCAGCAATCTTTGCTTACAGAAAGGCACACTTTACATCAATTTGATAAATAGTGAATTTCATGGATGCTGAGTATGCAAAAAAGAGTCTTATGGCTTCTAAGCGGGCAACAAAAGCAAACACTTCATCATAATCAATTCCTTCTTCTTGTGTATACCCCTAAGCCACCAATCTTGCTTTATTTCAATCTGGTTTGTTCCAGTATAGCCACTTGGTACCAATAAGGTATTGTCCTTCGGGAAGGTCTACAAGTTGGCATACTTCCTATTTCTTAAATTGTAGCAACTCTTCCTGCATTGCCTCAATCTAGCTATTGTCTTGAAGAGCCTCTTTGATATTCTTGGGTATTATTTGACATAGAAAGCAATAGAACAAACAAATGTTTGCAATGCTTGACTTGATTCTTATCACCCGTTCATTAAGTTCACCGATGATGCTTTCCACTGAATGATTCTTGTGTATTCTAGTGATTGGAATTGAGTCACCAACAATGGATACATCAAGGTTGGAGACATTCAGATCATCTTGGTGAGATGCATCTTTATGTTGTTATATGGGAGAGTTGTGAAAGTAATCAAAGTCTTTTCCAGTCCCTTCTGCAGCATCAGCAACACTTTGAAGGCTTTCATCATTAGACGTTCTCTTAGTTTCAACTAGTAGTATAGCTGGTTCATGATTTCTTACTTTAGTCGAAGGTTCTCTTGAAGGAGATGGAAGTGTACTTGGACCAGCCTCAGTCGAAACACTCTTATTATGCGATGCTTGTCTGACAGGCCCAGGTTATAGTGGAACATCTTCATTAGTTGCTTAGCAAAAGTAGGAGAGATCATTGGAAAATCATTTCTTCTTACTACTGATAAAAAAGATTCAATTGATTATAGGTTACCTATAGTAGACAAGTGAAATTGATCACAAGAACTTGTAAATGAATCAATATCAAACAACCAGTCAGGACCATTTATTGATTTGGGAAAGGAATGCTCATTGAATTAAACATTTGTTGATTCATCAATAATGTTTAATCGAGGATTAAACACTCTATAAGCCTTTGAGACATAGGAATAACCTACAAACAATCCCTCATCAGACATAGGAGCAAAATTTCCCAAATGGTCTTGGGTGTTTAATATTGATATAGGACTATCGAGTGACTTAAAAAATCCAATAATTGGTTTTCTATGAAAAAATAAGTTCATAAGGAGTCTTGTTGGTTTCTTTAACAATCAAGGTTCTATTTTGTTCAAAGCACGATGATTACTCGTTCCGCCCAAAAGGTAATTGGCAGCTTAGCATCGGCTAGCATAGTTCATGTTATTTCAATTAGTGATATATTTCGCCTTTCAGCTACCCCATTTTGTTGAGGAGTTCTAGTTGCACTAAATTGATGTGCAATGCCTTTGGTTGTACAAAATGAACTCAAATCTTCAACTTTAAATTCAGTCCTATTATCCCTTATAATTGTTTTAACTTTCAAATCAAGTTGATTTTCAATTTTGGTGATGAATTTTTTTATTAATCGGGACACCTCGTTTTTATGAAGTAAGAAGAAGACCCATGTGAATATGGAAAAGTCCTCTATGATCACCAAATAATATTGTTTCTTTTCAATGCTCATAACATGAGTTGGCCTAAAAAGATCCATGTGAAGTAACTTTAATGGAGAATTGCTTGTGTTTACAAGCTTTGGCTTGTGGGAAGACTTATGTTGTTTCCCTTTGAGACATGTTGAACAGTGATTAATGAAATGAAATTCTTTTTGTGGTAAACCAATCACATGGTTTCCATTGACCAATCTATTCATGTTTTTGAAATTTGAATGTCCCAAATGTCTATACCAAAGCTTTGACTCATCAAAAGATGCATTTGAAGAAGACATGTTTCTTCTATGGGGAAAACAAAATTAAGGTTTAAGACATAGGTATTATTCTTTCTCGAGGTTTCTTCAGGGATTTGAAATTCTGGTTTCAGAATGTAGCAATAGGTGTCAATGATGATTGTGGAATATTTCTTGTCGCAGATTTATGACATGCTAAGCGGATTGAAGTTCAGTTGTTCACAGTAGTTCACTCTATCAAAGCTCGATAAGCTATTTGTCATAAACACTTCACCTGTAATTCTTCCACCTTATGAATCTCCACCAAATGCCACAGTAGTTCCTTGAATTTGCTTGAAGTCATGAATGAGGAACTGTCTCCAATCATGTGTCGGGAGCATCCACTATCCACATACCATATGCTATTGGACCTATATGGACGACCCTACAAGCATAAAAAGAACTAGTTAGAATTTCTAACCCGGGCCATGATGGGCTTGGGTTTCCCGTTCCTACCTGTAAGGATTAAATGTAAAGGCTGATGTAACCCAAACATCCAAAGTCTTTCCTGCATGCATGCATAAGTGTACTAAAGTAAAATGCTTCGGAAGGTTCACACCTGCATCAGAAAATACACTAAGTGTGAAATCTTCCAAAGCCTAGACCAATATCTTCAAAAGCAAAAGATGAAGTCTTCCGAAACTTCAAAGACAAAGTCTTCCGAAGCCAACACTTGAAGACAGATTTCTTCTGAAGCCTTTTGAACACATGCTTTATCCGATATACTTTTCATAAAGCTCGAACCCTTTCCGCTACAACTTTGTAAAGTCAGCAACTTTTATAAGTTGGTGAAAAAGTCCATGCTTTTGGTAATCGTACATTGAGGTCTTGAGTCTGTAACTTTCTACTTTATGCACTTTATCCTTTTTGTAATATATTAGGATGTGAGCTATGGCATGTCATAGTCACTAGTCAAAAGGCAATCTGCCTGTTGACTCTACATTTGATTTTGTTTGTTGTCTAGTCAATTGTATCCAGCTAGCCTTTAAAGTATGGTCGGCTCAAGTACTTGTAACTTTCTGATATGCTTTGTAACATTTGTAATAGAACTTGAGAAAGCAATATACTGCAATCTTGAAAACCAACTCCTTGCGTCTTTTGATATCTTGTTTTATCTCATATTTACTTGTGTTCTTAGTATCATTACAAAAGGTTTACCAGTTCCCCATCTGAACTATTAAGTGTTCTTAGCAACTCTCCTCTTGGTGTTGTTGTGTTGTAAGTGCATACCCTTCACCGGTCCTGCAATTGGTATCAGAGCATTCCAGGCTCTTGATATAAGATCTCACCATCTTAAGATCCCTCACACACACAAAATACTTAACATCTCAATTGGCAGTTATTTCCAAATCTAACATGGAAAATAGAACCATGACAAAGTCCCCACTGATCACTGTTGATGACTTTGACACTTAGTGCCAAAGAATGGAAGGCTTTATCAATTCTCTACGTGGGAGTCTGTTGAAAATAGACCTTACATACCAAGCACTTCTTCTTCAACTGGAGGTGTTATGATCTCCAAGGCTGTGGCTAACTACTCAAATGAAGATAGAAAGAGAGTAGAGATTGATTAGAAGGCCATGAAAACCTTTCAGACTGCTCTTCCAATCTCTGTATAAAGAGGTTTCAAGAAATTCAAAATTGCTAAGCAACTATGGGATGCATTGAAACTAATGTATGACGGTTCCTCTGAAGCCATGGAGAATAAGAAGGATCTCTTGAAGCAACAGTTTGAAACTTTCACCTTTAAAGCAGGTGAGACCACGAATCAACAATACTTCAGGTATGTTGAGATTGTGGATACCCAAG
Source organism: Flaveria bidentis (assembly GCA_018326385.1). Classification (NCBI taxonomy): domain Eukaryota; kingdom Viridiplantae; phylum Streptophyta; class Magnoliopsida; order Asterales; family Asteraceae; genus Flaveria; species Flaveria bidentis. The sequence continues at coordinate 11,457 of BJCM01244002.1, read as the reverse complement.
TGGATGGTGGAGTAGCTCTTGAAAACAGAGATATTATAAGGAAGTTCATGTCCTCTCTTCCTAGGCAATGGACACACTACTATGTTGTTATCAAGAGAACTGAGAACCTGAAGACTCCCACTTTGACAGAGTTGTATGGGATTATCAGTGGCTACCAGATGGAGATGAACAAGCCAGGTTCATCTGGCAACTCCAACAATTAAATGGGTTCAGCCCTTCATGTGGTTGAAAGGGATTGCATAGAACCCTAACATCATCTCATATGCTACCCTGACAACTCACAAAAGGGTCCTTTCATCAACCTCCCTAAGACCCTAAGGGAGAACTATACTCAAGGAAGCCCATTCCAAGAGACAAGTTCTTCTAAAGCCTTTGTGTCTTCTGGTGAAAGTTGTGGTTGCTTTCTATTCACTGTTGAATATCTAGACTGTATCCATCCAGATAATTTGGATTATATGGAGATAGTCCAGCAAATGGCTTTTCTCACTCACAGAGCCAAGAAGTTCTATAAGCAAACAAGAAGAAAGTTTCCCAGCAATACAGCCAGTGGAAAGTTTGGACTGGACAAAAGCAATGTCAAATGTTACAACTGTAACTTGATGGGCCACTTTGCCAGGGAATGCAAGGTACCAAGAACAAATGGTGGCCAAGCACAGTCCAGACCAAACTACACTGATAAAGTTACCTATAATAAGAAGCCAAAGCAACAAGCTACAGTTGCTGTTGAAGAAGGAGGATTTGACTGGAGCTTTTAGGTGGAAGATGCATCTCCAAACCAAGCATTGATGGCTGACCATGATGAAGCAAAGGTATTGGAACATCTCTGTACTCCTGAATGTATTCCTAAAGTCAACAGATACAGGTCCTACAACTTAGACATAAGATCTGATCTTGAGTCCTTAAACATCTTAAAAGCTGATTTTAGAAAGGTTGAATGTGACTATAAGCTAAAGATAGAGGACTTAGAGAAAACCATTTCAGTTCTAAAACATGAGCACACAAGTTATAGGACTCAAATCAAGGATCTTATAACTAAGTTGATTGAATGCCAGGCTGAGCTTGTGATAAGCAAAGCCAGGGCAGAAAAATATGTTCTTGAAGAAGAGACCTTCAAGAACATGATATCCTCATCCCTTCATGCCAAAGTATGTTATCAGAATAAGCAGGGACTAGGATTTAGTGAGATAGCTCCTCCACACACAATCTTATCTATAAGATAACCTAGGTGTGGAACTTGTGAAAATGAGCTTCCTCTCATAGACCCTTTGAGTGAAGAGGATGAAGAAGTGATAGTGAAGAATTCTTCTGAGAAGAGTGAAGAGGATGATTCTAAGAAGGGTCACTATCCTTCTGAGGAGAAAAGAAAGATTGTGATGACCAAGTCTATGAGGAAGAACTTGATCAGAAAGAGCAAGAGAAAAGAAAAGAAGGCTCAAGAGATCAAACCACTTTTGATTCTAGGCAGAAACAAGTTTTTATCTCTGTAGGGTTTGAAGTGGTGAAGACTGAAGACATCAACCTAAACTCTGCTACCAAGAGTTTTGGTTCATGTTCAAATCATCTCAGCACCAAGAAGAATGCTGATCTGTTGTGTACCACTGCTACACAGCCTGGACCATCCAACTCCAAGAACAGTTCTCAGCCTAAAAGGACTGTCTCAGCATCTGCAAAGATGAAAGTGGAGAAGGGATATGATCAAAGTTAGCCTTGTTCTCAGAAGAAGGCCATGTGCAAGAAAATGGTGGAATGTGTTATGTGTGAAAGTACCTCTCATCTTGCTAAAGATTGTCCATACAATCCAAGAGGCACTCTCCATATGACTAGAAAGAGACTTCCAAGAGCTCCAAGAAGAATTCAACTTCGGAAGGAAAATCTGTTTCCTTCGGAAGCTCCAAAATAAAGAAGAAGGCAAGTGGAAAATTGCCTTCGAAAGAAAATTTGGTCTCGGAAGAAAGGAATACTACTGAAGCACTAAAGTCTGCTGCAGTGATTGCAGAATCTTCCGAAGGTCCATTCATCAAAACTTCTGAAGTCTCAAAAGCTTCCGAAGTGTTGAAGATCAAGTCCAAACTTTTAAAGGTGGTGTGGAAGTCAAAGAAAGATCAAGTGACTGAATGTTCTCCATCAACAACAACACAAGATCCTCAAAGCACAACTATAGGATCTATTACTATTACATTACCTTCTACTTCTTTTGTTGAGCCCAAGACCAATAAGGCTTGGGTTTCCAAATGTAACTAATCATGTTCTTTGTGCAGGAATAGCTCAAGACAAACAAGAATGTCTGGATCATTGATAGTGGCGGTTCCAGGCATATGACAGGCAATAGGTCACTACTCCAGAACTTTGAGAGAGTTGATGGAGGGCCAGTTGCTTTTGGAAGAGGTGAAGGTGGTTACATTTCTGGAAGGGGCAAGGTGATAAATGGTAAGCTCAACATTGAAAAGGTAAACTTTGTCAAGGATCTTGGGTACAATCTTCTGAGTGTAACCCAATTTTGTGATCAGAGTCATAATATGCTCTTTACTAAGCATGAGTGCATTGTTCTCAAGCCCGAGGTGGTCATTCCTCATGAGCATATCTTGCTCAGAGCCCCGAGGAAAGGGAACATGTACAAGATGGATTTGCAAGAGATATCTCTCTCTGGAAAAGTTTCATGCTTTCTATCTAAAGCAAATAGTGATGAGTCTTTCTTATGGCATAAAAAATGTGCCATGTAAACTTTAAGAACAAGAATAAACTTATTAAGAATGATTTGGGTACTGGAATGCCAAAGAAAGAGTTTACAAGTGATGATCATTGTGTTGCATGCCTGTAAGGGAAGCAACATAAGGTATTTCATAAGCCTAAGGAAAGAAACTCCATCACTACACCCCTACACTTGTTACATATAGATCTCTTTGGCCCTACCAGTGTAATGAGTCTAGGAAGGACCTCTTATTGTTTGGTGATCACAGATGACTTTACAAGATTCACTTCGGTCATTTTCCTTAGATCTAAGGACAAGACTCCTAAGATTCTGAAGAATTTCATCTTAAAGATTGAGAATCATTGTGATCACAAGGTCAAAACCATAAGATGTGATCAAAGAACTGAATTCAAGAACCAAATCCTTGATACATTTTGTGATGAAAAGGGTATTACAAGACAATACAGTGCTCCCAGGACTGCTCAACAAAATGGTGTTGCTTAGAGGTGAAACATGACACTGATTGAAGTTGCAAGAACCATGCTGTCTAACTCTAAGCTACCCATCACCTTCTGGGCAGAGGCAGTCAACACTGCCTGCTATGTGCAAAATAGAGTTTTGGTGGTTAATACTCATGACAAGACTCCTTATGAACATTGGCACAAGAGGAAACCTTTCATTGGTTTTTTAGGTCATTTGGATGTCCTTGCACCATCTTGAATACCAAAGATCAAATTGCCAAATTTGCTGAGAAATCAGATGATGGACAATTCATTGGATACTCATCTCAAGATAAGGCTTATAGAGTATACAATCTCAGAACTAGAATTGTTGAGGAGTCAGCCAATGTGACTTTCAATGAACACATACCCTGTGTGACTGGTTCTGGTCTTGATTGGCTATTTGATCTTGATTTAGTTACCAACTGTATTAAAAAATCTTGTATGTTTCAGGATCTACAGATATCTTACCCATAGGTGATCCTGACTCAAGATTTGAGCTAAGAAGACCTTCAAGTTACACATCTTCAGCTCCAGTTATAACTACTTTTGCAAATGAGGTTTCTATCAGCACCACAATGACAAATTCAGTTGATACATCTAAGATGCCTTCAACTTCCAGCTCAGAGGCTCAACAACCAGATAAAGACACTTCAAATGCAGAAGAAAATGATGGTGGTGGTGACAGTCATCAGGAATTTCTTGATGCTGATAACCACTCAATAGATGACAACATCAATGATGTCATACACTCATTAGATCACGTTTCTCTTGATAAGTGTGCTGATGTGGTGGGAGAAGCATAAATGGCAAATCTAAAATTTTCAAATTTAGATCTCTCCACAACTTGCTATGATCCCTCAGCTAAGGATCCACAAGTCTCACCCCACCACAAACATCATTGGTGATGTTGACACAGGGGTAAGAACAAGAGGACAAACCCATGAAGTAAATGTTTATCTTCACTCTTGTTTCTTATCTCAGATAGAGCCAAAGAAAATTGATGAGGCTCTGAAGGATGGAAGTTGGGTTGAATCCATGCAAGAGGAGCTGCTTCAATTGAAAAGGCAGAAAGTTTGGAACCTTTGTGCTCTTCCTCATGGGAAGACTACTATAGGAACCAAATGGGTGTTTAGGAATAAGAAAGACGATAGAGGCATTGTCATCAAAAACAAAGCTAGACTAGTTGTTCAAGGGTACACACAAGAAGAAGGAATTGACTATACTGATGTCTTTGCTCCTGTAGTTGACTAGAAGCTATTAGGATATTCTTGGCTTTTGCTACATCCAAGAACTTCAAGGTCTATAAACTTGATGTCAAGTGTGATTTTCTATATGGTTTGATTGATGAAGAGGTGTATGTCAAACAACCACCTAGTTTGCAGATCATGATTATCTTGATTATGTCTGCAAGCTTGACAAAGCTCTTTATGGGCTGCATCAGGCACTAAGGAAATGGTATGAGACTCTATCTCAGTATCTCCGCAAGCATGGATACAGAAGGGGTACTAGAGATGGAACTCTCTTCATCAAAGGACAGGGAAATGACTTAATGCTAGTTCAAGTGTATGAATATGACATCATCTTTTGTTCAACTAATCGAAAGCTCTACAAAGACTTTGAGAAGCTGATGAAGGACAGATTTGAAAGAGTGCCATGGGTGAACTCAATTTCTTTCTGGGAATTCAAGTGAAGCTAGTTGAAGATGGCATCTTCAATAGTCAGTCATAGTATGTTCAAGACATAATCAAAAGATTCAAGATGACTGATTGTAAAATTTCTAAGATACCCATAACAAGAAACCACTCCCTTGGGCCTAACCTTACAGGGCTATGATTGGGTCACTTATGTATCTCACAGCTAGCAGGCCTGATATCCTATTTGCCACATGTATTTCTGTAAGATATCAACCAACCCCAAGATGTCTCACCTCATCATTGTCAAAAGGATTCTAAGATACCTCAAAGGTGCCTCAACACTTGGTCTTTGGTATCCTAAGAATTCTGACTTCAATCTGTATGCTTATACTGATAGTGATTATGGTGGTTGCAACATGACTACAAAGTCTACATCTGGGGGATGTCAGTTTCTTGGTGGAAGTGTTGTCTCATGGCAATGCAAGAAACAATCATGTGTGTCTGCATCAACCTGCTGAAGCTGAATACATTGTTGCTGCAAGTTGCTGTGCTCAAGTGCTTTGGATTTAGAATCAGATGATTGACTATGGATTAAACTTCAAGGAGACTCCCATTCACATAGACAACAATAGTGTTATCTCTATCACAGAGAATCCTGTGCAGCACACAAGGACAAAACACTTCAATATCATGTATCAATTAATTATGGATAAGTTTGAAAAGGGATTAATTAAACTAGTCAAAGTTAACACAAATGAATAATATACTAATCTATTTACAAAAGCCTTTAATGAATAGAGATTTAAGTATCTTATATCAGCTATTGGGATGATTAACTTTGAGTAGGTTTTTCTTAAAACAAATTCTTATTTTTTCTTAAAATTTGTGTGTCCTAAGTTTTTTAGTTTATCACCTTCATAAGCTCTTGTTTTCTCTGGATGAAAATCTTTTGAAGTCTTTTGTTAGAATTCTGAAAAATGTTGATCCTTCGGAAGATATGTATTTACTATATTACTTGATACGATTTAATATTCTATGATAATCATTTGACTCAACGGATTATTTTTGGTAAAATACTATTTAAATTATTTCTTTTTAATTTAGTTCATATCGATAAATTTAATATCTGTATACATTTTAAGCGATATAGTTTATTAACGATGTCAATTTGGGATATCAATTATTTATTTGGTTAGGATTCTAACTACTACGTCGTTGAGGGTTATAGTTATTACTGTGACCAGGGTGGTAACTATGCTAAACAGTATCGCAATAATGTTGGAAGTTTCAGCAGTAACTACGTCGTTGATGATGGCTGAAACAACGATAATGATGGCGGCAACGACAGTGATGACGACAACAACGGAGGTGATAGTAGCGGAGATGAGTATGGTGATGGTTCTGGAAAAAAAGGGTTATGCAACACGAATTAGGTTACTACGTAATTATTAGGTTTTTTAAGTTATTTGATAATAAATCATTATTAGGTTTTGTTATTTGATAATAACTAATTATATTATTTAAAATTATTAGGTTTTTCCATCTCGTGAAGAATTGGTTGATTGGATAAGTAATATAAGTCATGAAAATGGATATGTTATTGTCATGAAACGGTCGTAAAAAACATAAGTGGGTTGGTAGTTAAAATATGGTTAAAATGTGATCACGATGGAGTATATAAAGAAGCCCCCACTCTTAGAAACACTAGCACCAAAAAACAAATTGTTAGTTTGAATTACATGAAAAGTACCAAATAAAAAAGGGGGTGGATTGTAGTTTTTGTAGATGATTCTCATAATCATTAAGCTGATGAACACCTCGAGAGGCATGCATAAGCAATGAGACTCATTGAAAAAGAGATTTGCATGATAAAAAAACTTACAGAGCAAAATATTGAGCCTCGAAACATTTTAGGCACACTGAGGGACCAAACTCCCAAAAAGATGTTCGCTTTAAAAAAATATATAATATCCACCCGAAAATAAAAAAATTTCAAGCAGAATGGCGAAACTTCAATGCGGGTGTTTTTTAGTATACTACAAAAAAATAAATATATATACATCCCTCACATAGATGAAGCTACAAATACCATAGACAAGGGTTTTTTTTATACATCCCACATCTCACACTTTATGGCGGGCCTATCCGCATGCGTTGATGGTAGACACAGCGTATAAACGAACGCTTACAAATACCATAGGCCTTCTGATGAAAGCATGTAAAGAAGTTTTTTCAAATGCCATGAGACTACTTTGTATATGACATATATTGGAAAATATTATGAAACATTACAAGGCGAGTTTTTCAAATGATTTATGGGGTGCTTTTGAGCATTTGTGGTCGCTATTAATTAACTATGTCACACCTGACAAATTCGTGTACAATTTTGACCATCTTTATCAAAAATTGGTATCAAAACATTCAAGTAAGTTTTATATTGTTATTATTAATATTATTTTTTATAAATTAAATAATATAATACTATTTTAATTAGGAGTCGGACCCTTGATAGATTTATTCCTTTATCAATAACATTTTAGTTACAAGGAAATTGCTATCAAAGAAAGTTTACCAAAAGTAAAATCAGGTTTATGGTTCAACATAATCATAAAATGCTTTAGTACTTACTAAGTAAAGTTTTTATCGTGGCTTTGGATCTTTTGGTTGGTAACATCAACAGAATATATCATCTAATGACATCGAACACATCGTAGATTAAATTATTACTTTCAAATAGGTAAATAATTGTTTAGGTTTTATTCTTTTACCATGAATATTATATTATACATATATATTTGTTATATTTTTACTCATTATTTATAGGTCAAAATACACCACTCGATGACATTGATATATTTTTGGAGTAAGCTTGACTTTTCACCCGTGTATATTGTACGGGAGAAGAAAATAAATGTACATAAAGAGATGGACATGTTGTATTTTTATTTAATTTTTCAACCAAAAAGAGTGAAAAGATTTGTAGTGGGTATGATAAAATCACTTATAAATTCAGCAAAAACATATCAAAAAGCTCTGAAAATGCAAACGAATACACACGACCGTCCCAAAAAGAATAAGCAACAAGATGTGATATTAGACACTCTCAGACATAGTTCATACGTGCAAGAACAAGAAAATATTCAATTTCCTCCAAGATATTCAACTTCGGTGGTAAAGTTTAAACAATGGTCATTTCAACACAGTCAATCAATGACTTCGAAAACAAGAGGCAAAGATATATCATCCTAACAGACTTCATAGTTTTCATATACCCCGCGGGATGAAGAAAAAAACAACTATTACCAATTATGTAATTCGATTCCATCTTTGTTCTACCCGTACATTTCGGGTGCGGATGATGTATATGCAGATGGTAATTGTGGTTTTTGGGCTGTAGCAGTTGGATTGTGATATGATGAAAATCAATTGGATTTTATTCGTACCGAACTTATAGCGGAGCTGGATGAAAAAGCACATCGGTATGATGATATATTTCACGATATCAAGAGTCTTAGGAATTCATTGGACTAGAACGGAATAGGTGCAGCTCCATATAAACATTGGATTACAGTGCCACCCGCAATGATCTTAATTGCTAACAGGTTTGTGTGGTTTTAATTTTTATTTCAATCGCTAATCGTGCAATGTTGTTTCCACTATGGTTATCTCCTCACGATATCGCTAACTATTAATTGATTGCAATTGCTTTTGTTAATGGAAATAATTTTATTAGGCTTCGATTAGTAGGTGACTATCCAATTCCTTTTTCAAGTGGATATACAAGTTGTATTATTGTAATGGCTATTGTATTCTTGATGTAATAGTTAAATTTTAATATAATATGCAATTTGTAATTATATAATCGCCTGAGTATGTAACTTTGAAATGCAATTTGAAATCATCAAACAAAAAACATTAAAACTAACTATTTTTAAATAAATACAATTTTTTACATCAAAACATTAACAAAATAACATCAAAATAAAGACTCCAGAGGTGGCTGATCCACGGCAGCGTCAGCTGCCTCGTCACTATCTACCAGCGACCTCACAAAAGGAACAATCTTCGGGCGAGGCGAATGAAAAATCCCTTATGACGCAATCCATGTGTTGCTAAGATCCATCTGCCACAAATGCATAGCGTGCATCTCACAAAGCAAATTCATGGACTCAGCCATAATTCCCCGGTAGGTGGAATCTGCAAGATAGTAGTCCTCGGCGGCGGTGGCACCTGCTGGGGAGGGCCCTGTTGCCACGCTCCGGGCTGCTACTGTTGGTGCTTCTCCCCCTCCTCCTCATTAACCTGAAAAGGAGGGTGGAATATCATCCAACCATCATCAGTGGACGATCGTAGGTTGCCGTCAAAACCGTCGAAATACCAATGATGAGCATAGTGTGATGGCTTAATATCTGCGGTGGGGTCGTCGCTTGTCTACCACGCAAGTGTTGAATCAGTGTATATTCCTAAACGGGAGGAAATGATAGTGATATATGCCTCCATAAACTATTGGGTTATCCATTTGTAAAAAATCAAATAAGAAATAAATAAATTAATTAATACTATTCGTAACAATTAATAATTAAATAATTAAAAAATAAAATAAGGTAAATGATATATTACCTTCCCCGTAACAATGGAAAGTAGATAAGCTTCCATAGAGTAAGCCATTTAACCATCCTAATGCTAATCAGAGCTCGTGTAAGGCCCTGATTTTTTATTAGAACGAAAGGAAAAGAGAAGTAAATAGAAAGAAAGGATAATGAGCACAAGTGGAGGGGGATAAAGTGTACAAAGTACAAAACCTTATTACTTTAAGGTTTAAAGGGGCATGGTTGCCCATTTCTTCTTCATCTTCTTCAATCGGCTGAAAAGAAGAAAGAAGAGAGAGAAGCCCCGGTTCTAAAGAGAGAAAGTGGAAGAAGCAGCTACAAAGGTAAGTCTTCTCTTATATGACCGGTTTCAGTTGGGTATCGAGTTCTTGACCAAAGTTCTTGTTGTTTAGTGTTTGTTTTCGGGATTCAAGGGCTGAATCGAAAGTGGGTCTCGAATGGGAAATGTGTTGTTCAAAGGTTGCTCAAGGTGAGTTTCTAGAACCCCTCTTTTACTGATTTTCAACTTGTTTGGGGCTATTATGCATACCAAGTGATGTTTTCAAGTAAAACCGTGGGTTTACAGCCTTATGTTTAAAGTGATGTACGTATGTATGTATGTTTTAGAGTTGATTTATGGGTTTGTATTGAGGCTTAGCATGTTTAGGTGCCCTTAGTATGTTAGATCTATGCTTGGGTATGATTAGGATGATAATCGGGTGAATTTGATAGCATAGAAAACATTTCAGAATGTTCTGATGAACATGAACAATGGTCTATGCGCCCAGAGTTTTGGCCATGCACCTAAGTATTGGCCATGCGCCCAAGAGAGGGCCATGCGCCTAAATAGTGGCCCATGCGCCCAGCATGTTGGCCATGCGTCTAATGGTTGGTCATGCGCCTGAATAGTGCCATGCGCCCAAAGTGATTGAAACGGCTACATGTTGATACGCCTAAACAGATGCCATGCGCCTGCATAGTTGCAAAGCGCCTGAACAGGGTAGAAGCGCCCAAATAGTGCCCATGCGCCCAGACTAATTTATACTTAGAATTTCTAGGCTCATGCGCCTGAAAGGTCCCATGCGCCCATTATGGACTTAGGATTTCTAAGTGGGTTTAAGGGGTGAATATGGAGGTAGGCCTTGATGTGGTGCCTTATGCCTGATGTGTGCATGGTGATGTGATGAGATTTTGTGTGTGTGTGAGTGATGGGTTATCTTTCTTCGTTAAAGAGTTCAAAACGTATGTATTATGTTTTATAATACTATATGTATGACTTTACGTTGCGTGATGTATGAACGAATAAATTAACGAATGTAAAGTATTATGTAACAAAAGTGAAAGATAACAATAGAGTACGATATGTACACATGAGACAAAGTGACGGATGATGAGATCCGTGTCGCGTACCCCGGTACTATATCAGTCTTCGGACATGAGTCGGGGGTTTGTTTGTCAGACCCCGGCATAGTATCAGTCTTCGGACATGAGTCGGGGGTATTGCATATGATAAAAGTGATGGATGATGAGATCCGTGTCGTGTAACCCGATACTGTGTCAGTTTTCGGACATGAGACGGGGGTTTGTTTGTCAGACCCAGCACAGTATCAGTCTTCGAACATGAGTCAGGGGTATTGCATATGATAAAAGTGATGGATGATAAAATCCGTGTCACGTACTCCGGTACTGTGTCAGTCTTCGGACATGAGTCGAGGGTTTGTCCATCAGGCCCCGACACAATATCAGTCTTCGGACATGAGTCGGGAGTATTGCATGAGACAAGATAATGAGTTGAGCAACTTTCTGTTGCAACAGACTCAGATAGAGTTCAATCCCTATGATTGACTCGAATGGGATCTTTGTCGCGTATCCCGGTGTTGTGTCAGTCTTCGGACATGAGTCGGGGGTTTGTGAGCAGGCCCCGGCACAACATTAGCTTTCGAGCATGAGTCAGGGATATTGCATGAGACAAGATTCGAGTAATAAAGAGTAATGAGCAAAGAGATGAACGAATGAACGAATGATGATGAAGATAATAATAA
>BJCM01243944.1:0-16320 GCA_018326385.1 Flaveria bidentis | reverse complement strand
ATGACGATGACGATGACGATGACGATGACGATGACGATGACGATGACGATGACGATGACGATGACGATGACGATGACGATGACGATGACGATGAGATGACGATGAAGATGACGATGAAGATGATGATGACGATGACGATGACAATGACGATGATGATGACGATGACGATGACGATGACGATGAAGACGATGATGATGAATAAGCTATTCATCCTCTTCCTCCTCATCTATCAATCTCTTTTCAACAGTCTTTTCAGCACCTTCCATTGCTTTCTCAGCAAACATTTCCCCTCCTCCAAAATCATCTAAGTTCATCCCAATGTTAATAAACCTAGCTTCCATCACCTCCTCCATATTCTCAGTCCTACCATCCACATTCTCAATCTAATCAGTCACATTCTCGGTCTCTATATCATCTCTAACACCAGATCCTCCAGGTGTCTCACTCCGTACACCAGAAGTGCCCTCTCTTGCCCTAAAATATGTACTCACATTCAGAAATGGGTACTTAGAAATGTTACTCATATCATCTAACTTAGTTTGAGTTAGCTAGTTTGGCAGTCCGGCTGCAGCCATCAACTCATTCGCATTAGCCAACAATCTCTTTATTAAGTTCTTCTAATCCACTAGCGTCTTAGTCATCCCATCTATCATCTCATCCTTTTTTTTCTCCCTTAACTCTTGATTGATCATCTTGTTCTTCATCATACTCAACACATTTGCCAAAGAAGTGTTGAGATTCTTGATTACAACCTTATCTAGCCATGCCCTCTAATCCCTTCTTTGGGGCTTAGTAAATGTTTGGTGCTTGTGTTTAGTTCTCCTTTCTGTCTCCCCCTGGTCAGCCTTTTCCTTTGATTGTCTCTCTTTCTCAGCCCTCACCTCCTGCAAAGTCTCATGAATGTTCTCCTCAAAATCATACTCAGCTTCTTTTGCATATCTCTTCCTTTTCTTAATAGACTCAACTCTTTTCTCCCTCGTCTCCTCATCCCACTTATCCTTAGACTCAATCACCCTTCAAATATAGTTCCACCTTTCGACTGGATACATATTCTCCAACAAATGTGTGAATATGCCACTAAAGTCATGCCTTATGGCAGAGCAGTCAGCTAATATCTGAGGGTTCATCTAAACTAGTCTTTTTATTTCCTCATGTCTCGGCATGTTAGGAATCAGATTGTCTATAATCATCTGTAGGAATCTAGGATATAGTAGCCAATTATCCTTCTTCAGGACCATCACATTCTCTGCCATGCAGTCAAAAATGAGTTTGGCAATATTGGCCTTATGCCCCCTATAGAATATGACCATAGCTTTGGCCCAATCAAGATTTCTTGGACACGTAACAAAGACGTGGGATCTCCTTTTCGGTGATCTAAGCACGTAATGAAGACGTGGGAAATGTATCTTTATTCCTTAGACAAATAGGACTTCTTGATCTCCTTTCTTGTCCCAAAAGGTGGCCCCTCATATCCCATGATTTGGAACGCCTCAAAAACCTCCTCATCACTCATAATAACCTCCTCTCCGTAGTCTTCCTCCTGTCTTAGCATCCCAGGCAACAACCCCTACAGTGATCAAAACGTCGTTCTTCAATACTCTAGCAGCGATCCTCTAAGGATTGTCTCTAGTATCATACTCAATAGTCCTCAAGAAGTCTCTAATGTGAAGATCATATGTAGTATGAGAATGATAAATTGCGTATGCAACGGGTGACCGTTGGAGCCAACGTATTCAATCTCTAAATCCTATAGCCTTGGGGTTGGTATCATCTAGAATAGCTGTAATGTTGCTCCTCTCGTCGAACTTCAAATTAGCCATTTTATCTGAAAGATAGATGAAACATATTAGAAAGATAGGTTAAAATGAATAATATAGAATTATAGTTAAAAAGAATGAAAATATAGTAAAAACAAAATAAATTCGCTAGGCAAAAGTATAATTTCGATGGCCGAAACCGTAGTTTCGGCAAGCGAAAATGTAGTTTCGGCATAGATCCGGTTGTAGTTTCGACAGGCCAATGAAGTAAGTTCAGCACGCTGAAACTATAGTTTCAACCAAGCGAAACTAAATTTTGATCAGCGAAATTGTCAAGTTTGCATGGACAGCATAACTTTACAGTTTCACTGAAATCATGTAAACTTTCGTTCAGTTTTGCTGGAGAATCAATACTTTTGTAGTAAGAACTACTAAGGTACTGAAGGGTCACCTTCAAATTAGTCCTTAATATATGTTTTAAACCTATATTAAACTATATTCGAGGGTTTGAAACTCACATCTAATGATTATATGAACCTCAATCAAAATGAAAACACACAGAAACTCAAAATCAAATGATATGAACACAGATAGGGCTCCAAAGCTAGTACACGTCGATGGTGCGAAAATGTACTCTCAATTTCGCAAAGTGCAATATATAGCACTTAGTTTCGCTGCGTAGCGAAACTATAGTTTCGTCCGGTACATGATTCGATAGAGATGGCTGAAAGGGGAGCGAAAGTGCCAATGAATCTGTAGTTTCATGCTGCGAAACTACCAGTGAAAGTATAGTTTGGCAGAAAACTTAAAAATTCAAAAAATCTCTAATTTCTTTTAATTATAATAAAAATTAGATAGGAATAAAGAAAAAGACCAAACTAAAGAATCAAGATGAAAATGCCCCATGAGTCCTATCCAAATTAACATAATTTAACAAAATAAAAGAAAAGGATATAAAGAGATGATAAGTTGAAGAGATTTTCCAAAGAATTAGAGCTTGGCGGGATTGCTGATATATTGTCATTTTAAACCCAACCCATGTCTTATTCGTTTCAACAAGTAAACTGCAACTTCTGTTATCATGTTTTTGTTCATTTGAAGAAGACTTAAATTACTCAGTCCCCATAGACATTTGGCAAAGAAACTTATCCTTTCCTCATGATATATTGCACAAGTGACACGCTCTATTTGATAATTCAATTTGAGAATAACAAGGATCCTTTTCAAAAAAAGCATAGTCCTTATAGACATCAAAAGATGAGAGCTCCAGGTCTATAATCATGTATAACAAAGGAGTTGATCAATTGAGGCTGACTGATGAGAGCTTTAGGTCTATACATACGTATAACAGAGAAGATCATTGTTAGGACCATTTAGGTACGGAGTACTAACTGATTTTGCGCGTATACCAACTCAAATAGTGCGGAATCCTATTTGATTGGCGATCCAATCAGGGAGAACACAGTTAAGATCAATCTAACAATTAATGAAATGTTATGAATGATTAGAACACGATCAACTGTGATCTATGAACTTGGAACAGGTGTTCTTGAGTCTATGGACGGCTAGGGTACGATTATGTGCTTAGGTATTGGAATTGTCTTGTTTTTACACGAATTAGGTGGTATTTATAGGTTAGGGTTTTCCATTCGTACGACTGAACCATTAGCATGGTTCAGTCTTGCGACTAAAGCATGCGATTGATCCATCCACACGATTGAAGGTCCAGTCGTGCGACTGAGTCATCTTATGTCACAATCATGCGACTGATCCAGTCTCCTGGTTCAGTCATGTGACTGGTCCATTAGCATGAATTATTCATGCGTATGATCCATTAGCATGGTCCATTCACATGAAAACTTCACACGATTAAGTTTTAACATGTTTCTCAATCATTATTGACTAAGAATTATGTAAACAACCACAAACCTATATAGCTAGTTCAATATGCGTTATCACACAATAAACAATGAAATATTAAACATTATATGCATCAAACACACATTGCATTTCATTCATACCCATTCAATTACATATACGTAAGACATGAAAGACATTTTACATTAAGCTCCTAAACTAGCTACACATGTATTTACAAACTCCCCCTTGGACCTAGTTTACATCATTGTCTAACATTCTTCATCAGCTCATCAAACTTCTTGTACTTCTCCTCTCTTGTAACTTAGACATTTATCTCAAACGCGAAACAAAGTCGTATAACATTTTGAAACTGGAGGGCTTGTACAATGTCTTGCGAATCATAAAACAGTGGCCACTTGTACAATGTGTATACATCATCAGCAGACAAGTTAGTCAGCCACATTGGGTCAAATACCCGACTAGTATCCATTTGGCTTTACTTTTGCAAGACTATAATAGCTTCACATGTTCTCTAATCGTAGTACCACCACTTAAAGTGTGGAGTAAAGTCCTATGGCATTTCCCTTAAAGGGATTCTAGACATTGTGCGTGGTGGACTCCACTTTTACACTATCTTCAGCTTTCCAGTAATGTAATCAACTTCAGACCATCTGATGTACCTCGTTGGTTGTTAAGGCCTAAAGTTAACCCACCTTGTCTGGTACTCTTTCCTTAATGCAACCTCAACCAAACTGACATTTTATTTAGATTAGCTTATAGCAACTTCAGTTTTGCCAGCTGGTTGAGCTCAAAACCGGGAAGAGTCTTTAGATCGTGTGGAAATCTAAAGTACTCTATGCCATTTTCTCTCTTCACGGAATACACATTTAAATCCTCAAAGTAAGCCCATTCTATGATCTTTCCTAACACCTTTATGTGTTTCTTGACTTTGTACAACTTGGTGTAGACATTGGGCTTCTGTGTAGTACGCATGGCTCGGATTTCTGCAAAACAGGCCGCCCATTCAGCCTTTTTGATGTTGACATCAGTGTCTGAGGCTTGGGCTTGACCCTTATTCTTCTCGGACTCTTTCTCCATCTGATCCAGCTTTTCAAACGTATCACTGACAAGAGTATCACCCAGATTGGGGACTACATTTCCCTCTCAGTCAGCATACTCTGCATAATGATCAGTAGTGACGTCCTTGATCTCGATTTCATCTATGTCATTGAGCTCATCATCACTTGTAACTTCATAAGTAGGAGCCTCCTTGACAATCTCATTCGGATTGAGCCAGAACATCTCAGCAAGTTGTTCATCAGTAAGGTCATGAATGATTTCTCCTTCTTCAAGAGTATAGCTTACTGACCTTCTGACGATCCTTTGCAAATCAAGAATCATTGTAAGTTGAGACTTGATTTGATGAAGGGGAGTAATATCATACTCATCTTGCTGAGATGATTGATCTTCTTGATTTAAACATGTAACACAACAATTGTTAGTAATTAACCAAGACAATCAAACATTCAATAAAGATGTATAAACATTAATTACATAATATTAATACAATATTCAATTACAAAAGTTTTTCAAGTACATAAATATCTAATCATTACTTTTGCGCTGAATAGCAGGCGCGTCAGTAGGTGGGGCAAAAGATGAGGCTCCTTGGTCTTGATTTCTCTTTGTACGTCTCTCTTGACCTTGAGCTGAGGTAGATGCAGCTGCATCTCCTTCTTCATCTTCATCATCATTCTGCCTTTCCCTTGTCTCTTCTCAATCACTGGACTCATCATCATCACTATCATCATCTTCATCATCATCATCTCCTTCTCTTATCTTGAGTGGCTCATCCTTTGATTCCTTGAGCTTGAGCATGATGGTCTTGTTAGAAGCCTCCAACTCCTCTATCCTCTTTGCTGAGTGGACGTTATGCTCTTAGAGTTCGGAAATTTGTTAAGCTTTTTGTGAGATCTGTTGTGCTTGGGTTGCGTTTAGCTCCACAAGCTGACATAGTTGGGCAGTCTTCTTTTCATCAGCAGCCAACAGCTTCACCATCATACGGTTAAATGCTGACAGCTGTTCCTCTACCTCAATGGGAGGTAGAGATGATTCTGTGGGGAATTTCGGGTGGGATGATGGTCCGGCTTGGTGGCTGGTGGTGGTAGTGGTCGCAGTGGTGAATATGGGTGGTGGTATATGAGTGGGTGGTGAAGGGTAGGATGTAATAGTGGAAAGTGGTGTGGTAGTAGTGAAGGACGGTGTGGTAATAGTGATGGGTGGTGTGGTAGTATTAGTGGGTGGTGTGGTAGTAGTGGTGGGTGGTGTGGTAGAAGTGGTTGTAGCTGTGGTGGTGGTGGTGGTGATCAATGTGAACCTGGGCCTCTTCCCCTTCTTGTCGTAGGGTTGAGCCATTCTCTTTCTTCTTGAGCCCTTGGATACAGTGGCTCCCCCTTGGCTACTGGGCTTGTCTGGGGTGTAAGATGGATCAATAGTAGCCTCCCCAAACTCACCTTGGCATCCACCTACCGCCCTGATCCCCCTCTCGGTGGCAACTACCCTGCTGCCCACCGTCCAAACTAACAGCTCCTCATCACTCTCCTCCTCCTCATCAGGATGAAAGTCCTAATGGAATCCTGCCACGTCAGCTCCTCCATGGGTGGATGGTGGAGATGTAGTATCTATGGTAGTAGCCCCAGATTGGGTAGGGCCAGTATCTCCACCATCACCACAGTCATCATTATCAGAATCATCAGATGGGAGCACAATCGGCTCAGAGTAAGAGTCACTATCATTGTGACGCCACTTCCTCTTCGTTGGCGCCACGTAGTCCTCTCAGGCTAGATGCCCAAACAACCTCCTTACCGGGGGCTTCACCTGCTTCCCCCGATATACCCTTATCCTTCCTAGGGTGGTATCATCCATCACCTCTAGGATAATTGCGTCCTCTCTCTCCTTGGGCAGCAAAGGAAGCTTCTGATCTATGATCATCTGTATGAAATGAGGGTACATGCAGAAGCCTTCCTTTCCCTTGGCCTCTATGTTCTCCACCAAATAGGTGAAGATCATCTTCGAAAAGCTAAAAGGATGATTCAGAATCAGAGCCACATAGGCATTCTGAATCTGATCAAAGAGTTCTTCAAAACCTCCCTTCCTCAAGGTTATACATCTCAGCAGCATATGGGCTAAGTATTTGAACTGGGGGCACAGGTTGCTCTTGTTGAGCACACTTGTGTTGATATCCCCCGAGTACTTAGCCCGTAGAAAGCATCCACGAACTGTGAGTGGATGTAGTCTGGTGGGGCAATCGCTATCGTCTCCCAAATCTAAGACAGTCCTTAGGTCCTCCTCACTGATGTCAATGGCCTGGCCAAAGATAGAACTCCAAATCCGATGAGGCTCTGAGGACCTATCTACAACAGCGCTTTCCTAGAAAGCCTGTTGTATCGACGTGTATGTTGTGCACGGGGTAGAGATCGCTCTAAATATCCTCAATCTCCTTAGAAATGAAATAATGCCCATGAACTCGGGTGCATATCGGGATGTCAAGTCAAGATGAGCACATATGTTGTGCTTTGTGCTCATCGTCCACCTACTCGCCATGCTGCTGTAATACAAGATAGATAAACATTAGAGTGTGTATTACTAAATGACATATGAATTTATTGGACTTGAATCTTTCTATTCTGTAGTGCAAATGGACAATGCGACTGGGCCTGTGTCGTGTGATTGACCTCAATCGTGCGATTAAGCTAGCGACTGGACTTAGTCGTATGCTTTCCTATGCGGTTCACACAGTTGTGTGACTGAACCCAATCGTATGGTATAGTCATGCAATTGTGCCAATCGCCCAGCTCAGTCATGTGATTGAAGTTCATCAGTAAGCCCATTCGCATGACAGTTTGTGTGTCCATTCAAATTTGAATCTTGAGCAAGACTTTATTTTAGATGTTGTGGTTTGTCTCATTAGACTCGCAATCGTTCCCATTAACCTCTAACACATTTTAAGATTGCAATTTACTTAGTTAGAAGGGTTATTTAGTGAACTAAGTTTCGGTTCCTTTTAGGGCCTAATAGCGTCGAATTAGGGCACGACTTATGATTCTTGAGTGAATGATGCCTCATATTACATGTATAATCAAGCGAGATCGTTAGAAGCAACAGTAATCAATCTATAACAGTAAGTCAAGATTTTGGCAGAGTAACCATACAATCCTGCGATTTGGGGGCGATTTGGGAGTGATGAGTGACTGCGACCGACTCCCCCTCAATTTATACTAGGGTTTCCTCCAGTCGTGTGACTGAACCTAGTCGCACTCTTGATTTGTGAGACTGGTACAGTCAGTCACCTTCAGTCGTGCAACTAGGGGTCAGTCGTGCGACTGTCTTATTCGGTCACCTCCATACATGCGATTGGTCCATTCTTGTGATCCAATCGTGTGAATTTACTCATGCTTATGGTCCAATCGCATGTCTGGTCCATGCGTGTGGGTTAATCGTGTGATTGGGCTCATACGTATAGTCCAATCGTACGACTGGTCCATACTCCAGATCTAGTCGTACGAATGGCTCATACTTATGAGTTTGACCTTTTGACCATTCATACACTTAACTCTTTTACTTATTGAAAAGACATTTTGACCATTGATCATCTCAGACATGACCATTTTAATTTAGAAAATTTTTGATCACCTCAGACGTGATCCGTTTGATAATAAAACAGTCTGTCGCCACAGACGTGACCCTTTTACATTTGAAAAACCCCATTGGTCACCTCAGACGTGACCCTTGTAGTGAGTGATTCCCAGATTGACTTTCGATGCGTAGTCCGACATTTATCTACTAACTTAACTGAAATTAACTGAATTAAACAAGTGGAAATAAAACAAAACTAAAAACATATTTTTTTGGTAATTTTGTGTGAGGTTAAAATCCTAAGATAAGTATCTACCAGATTTTTCTTCTTGGACAGTATAGCGTCTAGTTATTTTGATCATAACTTGAACGCTTCATTATGGAATCATACCGGTTTATCAAATCATTTGGAACATTTTACCAAAACCTTTTGATGCTAGATTCTTGTTTTCATCGAGAGTCATTAGCAAGTTTAGGAAATCATACTAGTGCTACAAGATGCACAGTGGTTTTAACTTTCAAGAGTTGCAGCCATGATGATTGTCAGTATACTTGTCCTCTTAAATCCATACACGGATTTTTGACACACATTGGTGATGATTTAAAGTTTAATTATTTCAACAAGCATTTGTGGATCCCACGCTTATATGGTAATCAACCTTCCTCAGGAGACTTTTGAGCGGTCTACGGGTAGTATTCAAGAAGAAACTATTCTAGAGCTTTCAAAGAGATGTTAAGCCTCAGGTCAGTGCCACCGCACAGCAGA
The DNA here is from genome assembly GCA_018326385.1 of Flaveria bidentis. Lineage (NCBI taxonomy): Eukaryota > Viridiplantae > Streptophyta > Magnoliopsida > Asterales > Asteraceae > Flaveria > Flaveria bidentis. Next base: position 7,302 of record BJCM01243944.1, on the reverse strand, counting down.
GAGGCGCAAACAACAATGAGTTCTAGAATATTTAGGTTATGCTTATCCTCAGGTCAGTGCCACCATGCAGCAGAGAGGCACACAACCTATCTTCTTGCTTGAGCAATTATATTCTTTTTGCACAGATCGCACCAACAACATAGGTTATTAGCTTGATTGCTTTTTTCAATTTTCATGTGCTTTGCTTATTTTTATGGTCATCCGCACACATTTATGGCGTTTATTTTGCTCGTCACCCCTTATTTGAACTTCGTTGATTGTGCTAACCAGGTATAAAATGATAACCCACAACTTGTTGAACAACTTAGTTTGAACTTGAAATCACCAACGAGGTCTACTTATCTATTGTGTTGAATCAATCGACACATCATCTAATGGTCTAGCAACCTCTAGATCTACTTTCTCCGTGTTACCTTAGTAGCAGCTAATTTTACTATCATTCTTCCTTTTATGTTGCTTAGACTTCTCAGACTTATACTTCGAAATTTGCATCTTAAACATTTTCATTCTTTTAAAGTCCCAAACTCTTTGTTTCTGTGTACTATCATTTTCCATAGGCATTGAATTAGTATCACAGATACGATATCATTTCTATTAGCTAGACCATCCTCCTCCCTCGTTTTTTTAGTACTAAAATTAAAGCAACTAATTTAATACTAATTTAACCTATTCTCCCCCTAAAATTCTAAAATCGAAAATGTTTTTGTGTTTTTGAATTTTTATAAACAGGAAAGTGAAATAAGAAAAAATAAAAGAAAATCAAATAAAATTAAATTAAATTGTCGGACTAAGTACTATCATCGTCTGAAATCACTTCACTTTTCTTTTTAACATCATTGACCTCTAACAGATATAAATAACGTGGTTTATCAAAAGCTTTTGTGTAGAGGTCAGCGCATTGAAAATCCGTATTAATTTTAACAACATCGATTAAATTCTTTTCAAAACAATCACGTATAAAGTGATATTTAATCCCGATGTGTTTGGTCTTAGGATGTTGGACCAGATTTTTAGTTACGGCTATAGCAGTAGTATTATCGACAAATATAGGAGTGTTAGAAAATTTCAAACTGTAGTCCCATATTTGCTGTTGAATCCAGATGATTTGTGAGCAGCTTGCAGCAGCAACGTATTCAGCTTCACAAGTTGACAGAGCAACTGATGTCTACTTCTTACACTGCCACATGACTAATCGTCTCCCAAAGAATTGACATCCTGCTGAAGTTGATTTATAGTTCATTTTGCAGCCGCCATAATCCGAGTCACTATATGATGTAAGCTCAAAGTCATCGTCATGAGGATACCACAATCCAAGTGTTGGATTACCCTTCAGATAATGAAATATCCTTTTGACGCCTATGAGATGGTTGACTTTTGGTTTTGCCTAATACCTGGAGCAGAGACACGTCGCGTACATGATATTATGTCTTGAGGCAGTGAAGTACATGAGAGATCCGATCATTCCTCGGTACAAAGTGGCATCCACCAGATCACCATTTTCATCGGGTTCTACGTCATGGTTTGTAGCAAGTGGAGTCCCAGCTGCGGAAGCATTCTCCGTATCGAACCAACTTAGAATATCACCTACATACTTGGTCTGATATAGAAATTTGCCCTTTGGTGTCTGATCCACCTGTAACCCGAGAAAGAACTTCATCTCTCCCATGGCACTCATCTCAAACTCAGCTTTCATTACTGCTTCAAATTCTTTACATAGTTCTTCGTTTTTGGAACCGAAGATTATGTCGTCAGCATAAATTTGAACAAGCAGTAAGTCACCATCCTTTTCTTTGAAGAACAATGTACAGTCAATCACTCCTCTACGAAATTCGTGTTTCACAAGATGAGTCGACAGTTTATTATACCATGCTCTTGGGGCTTGATGGAGCCCGTAGAGAGCCTTGTCTATCTTGTAAACTCTGTCCCGATGATACGGATCCTCAAATCCTTTGGGTTGACTGATATACACTGTCTAACAGATTTCACCATGAAGAAATGCACTCTATACATCTAGTTGATAGACTTGATCTTCATGTAAGATGCATAGGCTTGGAAGATACGGATTGCTTCCATTCTTGCCACTGGTGCAATGACTTCATTGTAATCAATCCCCTCGACTTGTCGAAATCCTTGAACTACAAGTCAAGCCTTTTTTATTATTATGACTCCTTGGTCATCTTTCTTGCATTTTAAAACCCATTTGGTGCCAATGACCTTAGCACCTTTAGGTCTATCCACCAGTGTCCATACACCTAACTTCTTGAACTGAAGAAGTTCTTCTTGCATGGCACTCACCCATGCCTCGTCGTTCAATGCTTCACTAACATATTTTGGCTCAAATTGAGACACAAAACATTGATACGCACCATCGTGAAGATACCCCTTTTCCATCACTGAGGCATATTCAGCTGAGTATAGCTGATTTCTTGTCTGAACTCCTGATCTTACATCTTCAATGACATTGTCCAGAGGATGATAAACATGTAAGTGTGATCCAGGAGTGGTGGAAACCACTACCTCATTATCCAGATTATGAACAGTTGGTTCGATCTGAGGCAGTGGGGGTGTGAGGTTCCGAAGTGTTAGAGGCATCAACATCAGATGTGTGTGTACTTGCAGTAGTAGGAACCTATTCCTCCTGATCCACCTGATCGTTCTCCACGTCTTCATCATCAGAGGAAGTGTCACTTACTTCTAGTGCTCCCCTTAAATGACTGGAAGGCTCACCTTGTGAACCTAATGTTGTTGAGTCTTGTGACGGTGTGTTTAAGACATCATACATCATTTTGGTTGCTAACTCATCTTTTGGAGGTGAGAGAAGGATGTTGAAGGACTTAAATAATCCAACATAGTCCAAGAAGAATGTGGGTCCTTTGCCAGCAAGGGGGGTGGTGTATCTCTGAATGTCGACATTGCACCACACTTCTACTTGACCCGTTGAGTTGTTATAAACTCACTTATTCGGTATTTTGTATCCAAGAAAGATTCCCTCTTTAGCCTTCTCGCTAAACTTCCCTGACTGAGTTTTCTTCAAAAGAGTACATGGTGCTCCAAACAGTTCGAGGTACTCTATATTAGGTTTACGTTGTTGTAGTAACTTGTAACATGTTTTACCATGATGCTTGACCACAAGGACTCGATTTAGGGTGTAACATGCATTGGCCACTGCCTCATTCCAAAATTGAATGGGCAGTTTCGAGTCTACTAGCATCGTCCGGGCTGTCTCTATCAAGCTGTGATTCTTTCTCTTAGCAACTCTGTTTATTTAAGGAGTGTAGGCAGATGTGAACTAGTGTATAAATCCCTTTTCTTTGTAGAATGCCTCCATCAATTGGTTCTTGAACTCGGTACCATTTTCTGATCGAACTTGTCTTACATTCAGCTTGTAGAGTGACTCCAATGTAGCTACTAGCTCTTTGAATGATTAAAATGTCTCAAATTTGGATTTCAGAAACATCACCCAAGAGAATCTTGAGTAATCATCAGAAACTACATAGCAGTACAAGTCGCCAGCAATGCTCCTCGTACTGACTAGACCAAACAGATCCATGTGAAGAAGCTTAAGAGGAAACTCAATGGAATCTACTTTCTTAGCCTTATGATCCTTCTTGGTATGTTTTCCTTTCTTACAAGTGACACAGAAATCCGGTAGTTGGAAGTTCTTAACGTTTACTCCACGCACTAGATCATTCTGGATCAAGTGATTCATCTTCCAGGGATTTATGTGTCCCATTATCCTATGCCAGGAGATGGAGTCTTTATCTGTTGCCTTTGACAAGAAGCATTGTACTTGATGATCAGTTGTGGAGGCCTTTGATAGATCCAAGACATATAAATCATTATATCTTGAAGCATACATCAAGACTTGGTCCTCCGGAATTACATAATCCTTCTTCAACACATAGCACTTCTTGTTGTCAAAGACTACCTTAAAGCCTTTGTCACAGATTTGGGATACAGAAAGTAAGTTATTTTGAAGTTGTTGAACATAGTTTACCTTATCAAACTTCACTTTCTGGTTTCCCACTTCCGCTTGAGCTGTGATGTAGCCTTTTTTATTTCTAGCAAACGAAGTGTGTCCTCCTTTAATTTGTTTGACGTTTGAAAGGAGAGACAAGTTCCCAGTCATGTGCCTTGATGCTCTGCTATCAACAATCCAAGTATTTGTACAGGCACTATAGCGGACACCCTGCTCATTTAAAGGAAATGATTAGTTTAGGTCAGGGACCTAAGCCTTAACTGGCTTGGGTGACCCAGAGGCATCACACATCATAAATTCTACCCACTGTCCATTAGAGGGCGAGGGCAGGTCTATTTTCTTCTTGTTCTCATTGTCAAACAACGTATTTGACTTTTCTTTCCATAAACTAGTTTTGTGTAAGGCATGTTTGTGATAAACAGACGACTGGCATACAGTTTGAACTTTATATTCTCTAATCTTTTTTAGTGGAGTAATAGAGCTCCATTTCGATGAACTTGGTTTAGTGTCATGAAGTTCAACTTTCTTCCTTGGTGTCTGATAGTAAGGACAATGAGAAGCGATGTGTCCATACTTTCCATAATTGTAGCATGATCTACTTTCTATACGTTGGTGGAACAGTTTCTGTGGGGAAGTGTATGACACATTTATAACTTTAGTCTGTTTGGGTTTTGTCACTTCTTGTTTAGATGTTTTATCTTCTTTAACAAAATTAATTGTTTGAACCTTTTTAACATCTTTACCATTTTGTTTATTTGGACTTCGACATGATGCCCGTGTTTGGTTAACTTGGTTGGTCTTTTTGGGTTTCGAGTTAGAAGTGTTTGAACCTGACTTTACCTTAACCCTATCAAATTGTTCATCCAAATTAACAATAGGAATTTTAACTTTTGACTTTAAAGTGGTCTCCTTCTATTTAGGGGCAGATTCCTCTGATTTAATCGTGGAATCTGGATCACTAACTAGAGAAGTGGACACCACATGATCCTTGACAGGGTTGTTATTTACTGTCTACATTTAGCATTTAACACTGTATCATATGGTGGTGGAACCACTTTGTATCCCAACCCCTCCCCATTGTTTCGTTCTCTCACTAAGTGTTATACTATATGAGAAGAACTTGTCCAACTGTGCAGTTCTTGTTTTAATGAGTTTACTTCGACTTCCAAAACTGCTTTTTCTTTCTTAGTTTCTTCTAGGGAGTTTAAATAGAACTTTATGTCATTTGCTTGGTTAAAAGCAACAACTTCAGTTTCCCTTAGTTGTTTATTTAAAATCTCTATTTTCTCTTTATAATTGTGCTCATTTTTATTTAAAATCCGGTTAGCCCCTGTGCACAGTCGCAAGTCATTTACTAAGTTATCATTGTGATCTAATAACCTAGAAAATTTTGAATATATGCTATCCCTAAATTTATTACATTTAGAACAAGCATGATTATCAAAAAGTTGGTTTGTGGAACTTACCTGAGAAGGTTCTGTTGAATCAACCATCATTGCAGAGTTTGACTATTCGGGTGCTGGTGATTCTGAACATGTTGTGTTGGGACCTTCTTCATTCAGGTGAGTGACCATAGTAGCAGTATCTTCATGATCTAAAATTACTAGTTCAACTGCTATATCACCTTCGCTTGCAGTGTCATCATCCAATACTTCAACATTAGCGATGTTGGACTCACTCGGGGATACAAAACGAAAGGTCCAATCTTGACCTTCGTCATCTTGTGTAGTCAAAGCCTTAGGATCTTTGCTTGATGATGCAGCTTCACTTGTGGGTTTGTCTTTATGGTTGAATGATGAGAAAGGATTACCGTTACCTATCTTCTTGGGCTTCACATATTCACGTTTGAAGTGCCCCTTTTCTCCACAGTTGAAATAAGTAACTTTGGTTTTGTCGAAACCAAAGGTTGTATCCTTTATAGCTATCAAGTTCTGTCAGGTCTTCTTCACAAACTTCTTGGCTCTACGAATAGCACTTGCCAACGCCCACATAATGTCCATTCTTTCCAATTCATTCTTGCCCACCTTCTCATAATCCTCATCAGCAAGGTGGCAATTTCTGATCTTTCCAGCAACAAGACCATCATAAGAATGAACAACCGCAGCTAAGAGGTCCATATGCTCCTTTGCAACCTCCACAGTTATATTCCCGAGATTCTCGGTCTTCAACTTCGTAGCATTTGATTCAGGTACTATAGATTGGGTGCTAGATGACCCTAACATTTCAGATCCTAAAGTAGAGGCTTGCGGAGGAGCCGTTGAACTTGACACAAATGTAGTTTGTAGTGGTGCTCCTGAGCTTTTAGAGTTGGAAGTTGAATTATACAGAGACGGGTTCTGATTGTAAGATCCTTTCTGAAACCTGTACTTCATCCTTAGTTCCTCCTCCCTTAGTTTTAGGATGAAGTCGTTTATGTCTAATTTAGCCAGTAAATTGTTCTGTCTCAAATTAGACACAAACTAGTCCCACTTCTCTGGCAGACCATCGGCAAAGCTTGATACCTTATCTTCCATTGATGTTGTGACCCCATGAGTGTGCAACTCACTCATTAAATGGTAGAGTCAATCTATGACATCATCCAAGCTCTCCTTACCCATCAATGAAAAGTTATCGAACTCCTTCTTCAAAGCCTTATCATTTAAAGCTTTTAATGATGCATTCCCATCGTATCGATTTTCTAGAGCCTCCCATAATTTCTTTGCCTGTTTATTCTCAGAAAATTGGTGGGATATATCCTTAGGTATCGACTGAGTTAACAAAGCATATACCTTCCTTCTCAGCATTATACTTTACCTTCTGGCTATCATTCATGCCGCCTAGAGTAAGTTTGATGCCATCTGCACCAACCGGCATACTATAATCAGTCTTGATTGATTCCCATAGATTGGGATCAACACCATTTAGATAAATTTCAAACCATTGTTTCCATTATGGGTAATCGTCTAACGTGATAAGCTTAGGCGGCTTATTATGATTCCCAATCTCATTTTCTAGAAGTAAGAAGTTCTGGATATGCAAGTCCCTACCTGTAGTAAAAGCAGAGTACTGATCTTCCATTTCTTTATACTCAGAGAGTTTGAACACAACTGTTTCACTGGTGTGAATGGAGAGATGCGATTGGGTCAATCGTGCGGATGGACTAATGCGGATGAATTAATCATGCGATTGAATCAATGCGGATGAGTCAATCGTGTGATTGAGCAGATGCAGATGAACTATGCGAATAGGGTATTCAGTCGTACAAAAGGATGAGCGACTGAGTTCAATCATGCGTATGGGAGGTACGACTGAGTTCAGTCATGCGATTGAGCCAATCGTGCGAC
>BJCM01243937.1:0-10472 GCA_018326385.1 Flaveria bidentis | reverse complement strand
TCTGTCTCTTGCATTACTTGTGTTCTTAGTGTCTCAACTTGGTTAATCCAGTTTACTGTTTGATTAAAGTTTAGTTAATCTCCTCTTTGTGTTGTTGTGTTGTAACTTACACCCTTCAACGATCCTGCAGTTCTGATGTGGGAGTCCAATCTAGGGTTGAGAAGGTGTGGGGGTCATGGTGGTGGCGGCGGCGGCGGGCCGCGGGTGGTGGTGATGGCAACGTCGACGACGGGTGGTGGGTTGGTTTTAGAGTTGGAGTATAGAGAAAGAAAGAGTGGGTGTAGAGATATGAGATAGAAATATATATATATATATATATATATATATATATATATATATATGTGTGTGTGTGTGTGTGTGTATGTATTTGTATTATAGTAACATTTTTAGTCCAAGGGTATTTTGGTCTTTTTCTAAAAATTAACGGAGAAATTGGATGGAGTTAACGGTTTGGACCTAATTAAGACAAATTTTAAACCACATTGGTTAAACCGGGCGTTTTTAAACTATTGGATAAAGGCGTTATAACCACCAAACCACAGGGACTAAAAGCAAAATTTACTCAAGAACTTATATAGATTAAACATTTGTTTTTCAAATATACCAATCAACAATAATATTTTCCATCTCCTTCACTCACAACCACTCAAAACTATTCTATATAATATACCAAACACACTCACATATTTTTAAAGATTCCACTATGAATAGTGGAGTCTTTAAAATTATGTAAGTGTGCTTGTTATATTATATTAAATGCTTTTGAGTGGTTATGAGTGAATGAGAAAGAAAATGTTATTGTGAATTGGTATATTTGAAGAATTACTATTCAATCCTTATAATTTTTTTTAATATTTTTAAAAGTGGTTTGTGAGTGGAGGAAAAAAAATAATGATAATGGTATAGAAAGTATTATTTAATTGAAAATGAGAGAGAACATGTAATGATTTTTAATGTAATTATATGAATAAAGATAAGAAACCTACTATGATTAGAACAAGATTAGAAGAGGTCAGGGCCAGCCTTGTCGCGGGTCGGGGTGAGTAACCACGTAATGTTGGATCTCCTTAGGGGATTGAAATTTTAAAACAAAGTTATAATATATATTTACATATACATTACTAGTTTTAGTTACCCGTGTATTACATGAGATGTGAAGAGTTAATTATTAAAATAACGCAAAAACATAAATAAAACTAAATGTATTACATTGGTTGAAAAATATAAAATTGATTAGTTGGTTGTTATTTATATAATACTAACTTTAGTAAACTCATGTATTATACGAGTTAAAAAATAAAATATTAATTATAATAAAAGTTTATGAAGTATAAAATGTTGGATCAAGAAGAAGGCTGGTGCAATCAAAACCAAACACTTAGAGTATTTTGAGTACAACTAATAAAGTTCTTCCGAAGATATATGTTGAACTTCCGAAGCAAAGCCTAAAGAAACTTCCGAAGATAAGCTTCAGCTTCCGAAGACCAAGTCTCTGCTCTTCAGAGAGTTCAACACTAAGAAAAAATAAAGAGTACAACTTCCAAAGTATGAAGTTCAAAGGGAGCCTTGGAAGAAGTAGCCACTTCCGAAGTATAAGTGGCTTCGGAAGAACAAGTTCTTCCGAAGCCAGTTAACCTTCGGAAGTATCTTCTATGAACCAGTGGACATAAGTATGGTGTCTCTGACACTCCGTTGCAAGACCTCTGATACTTCGTTGCAAGACCTCTGATACTGCATGGCGTTTTCCCAAAAGGCCATGTAGTTGACCATACTTTATTCCACTGTTTAACTTTATTTGTTAGTACAGTTATCAACTTTAGTTGGTGACAAAAGGTAAGTCATGGACATGTCATGACTACCATATCTTAGATAAGACATTATCTAAGATACCTTAACTACAACTTTGTATCGTTTGCATTAGTTACAAGATTCCAGCTAGTATCAAAGTATACCCGGCTGTAGATAGTAGTATATATAGTTTCTCATTATAACTCTTGTAGTAAGCTTGTAAGAGTCTTGTAATACTTTTAATTGAGAAGTAATATATACAAGTATCTTGAAAATTATTCTCTCGTGTTTTCTTCTTTGTGTTACTTAGTATATTATAATCAACTCTTAGAAGAACTCTGCTTCTTGAGTGTTCATCAGTGAGTTTGAGATATTACTTGTGTTGAATACAAAAACTATTCCTGTAATTGGTATTAGAGCTTATTACGCTCTTGATTGTGCGATCTAACCATCCTAATCAACCTCTTGTTCACTCATTCTCTCACTACACTCAAACATGGCCCTTAATCAGAAATCTAAATGTGAAATGGGGACGATGACTAAAGCACCCATTATCACCCTAGAAAACTTCAGACAATGGAGCAGACGCATAAAAGGGTTCATCAGATATTAAGACAGTCGCATGTGGAAATCTATTGCCAATGGTCCCTACAAGCCAAAGGTGGCTTCACCTGCTGGAGGAGGTGCCATGATAGAGAAGGCAGTAGAGGACTACTCTGAAGAAGATCTCAAGGGGATAGATATTGATGAGAAGGCGATGACTGTTCTGATGAATGCAATTCCCAACTCTATTATGGTGGGGTTTGAGAACTGCAGGACAGCTAAAGAACTGTTTGATGCTTTAACACTAATGTACTCCAACTCCAATGACTCAAAGAAAGATTCACTGAAGCAACAATTTGAGAACTTTACTCATATTGCTGGAGAGACCTTGCACTAGCAATACTTCAGGTACATGGATCTTATCTCATCCCTTCAGTTTGTTGGAATAGATCCTAAATTAAGAAACCTCACAAGGAAATTCATGAGTACACTTCCTAATGAGTGGACGTTCTACTGTGTCTCCATCAACAGGATAGAGAATCTGAACACTCTCTCCATGACTGAGCTATATGGTATTTTAGATGGATGACATATAGAGATGGAGAACAAGAGTGGCCATCAAGGAAGTAGACCTTCAAGTGTTTCTACTAGCAACGCTCTCATGGTTGCTGAAGGCTCAAGACCCCCCAACCTCAGTGGTACTTGTCATATCCCTAACAGCCATCCAGTTCATCTGGGCCTTATATCACATTCCTTGAGATTCCAAGGTCTCAACATGCTCAGCCCAGTCCCTTTCAGGACAGTTGTGCCTTTGCCTCAAGAAGTGGACACTCTAATGATTTTTAGTTCTGTTTTGAAGATCTGGAGTGTTTCAGCCCAGATGAAGTGGAATACATAGACATAGTCCAATAAATGTCTTTGTTAACCTACAGGGCAAAGAAGTTCTTCAAAACAACTTTCAGAACCCAACTAGCAGCAAGTTTGGGTTTGAAAAAGCAAAGGCCAAATGTTACAACTATAACCAGTTGAGCCATTTTGCAAGGGAATGCAAAGCTCCCAAATCAAACCCAGGATCTGCTCATGCCTCCTCACATCCTTCAACACTGAAAGCTGCTGGAAAATCAACTAAAACTACTATTGTGGCACAAGAAGTTGATTGGAGCTTTATGGTACAAGATGTCACCCCTGCTCAAGCACTCATGGCTGGAACAGACAACTCTAAGGTGTACGATCATCTTTGTACTCTAGCATGTATTGCTAAGGTTAAAATGTACCAGGACTATAACATAGAAATTAAATCTGATATTGAGTCCTTGAATATCTTAAAAGCTTATTTTAAAAAGGCTGAATCTGACTATCAAAACAAAATTGAGAAGTTAGAGAAAATAGTATCTTCTTTAAAACATGAGCATACTAACTACAGGACTCAAATAAAAAAAAATTAATATCCAAGTTAACTGAGGCTCAAGCCAAGCGAATAATAGCTGAGGCTCAAGCAAGAAAGCGTGTTATCTCTGATCAAAACTTCCAAACCATTCTTGCATCATCCTCTGACTCCAAAATTTGTTATCAAAACAAAGGTGGGTTGGGGATAAATGAGATTGCTCCACCACACTCTTATAAGTCTATTAGAAAATTAAGGTGTGGTACCGAAGAGCAAGAGGTCCCATCTGTTGACCCATCTTCTCATGAGTTGAAGAATGATGCAATCATGGAGACCACCACAGGGAAAGAATAAGTAAATCAACCCATTTCTACGTGTGATGATCAACCCCTATCCACCAAAACTAGAAGAAACCGGGCAAAGGCAGCCAGAAGAACTGCCAAGAAGGTAGTTGAATCTAAGTTGAAGATTGACCCTAAGCAAAGGGTGTTTTCATTTCAGTTGGATTCCAGGTGGTAGGTACTTCTAATTCAGATAAGGAGTGTAGTACCAACACTCTTGTCCTGCCAAAGGATTAGAAGTCAAAGGAAAAGGCTGTAGAGGAAGACAAGAAAATTAAGAAACCTCAGCCCTCAAAATTCTCAAAGATTAACATTACTTGCATAATGTGTGGTTTGCAAAACCACTTGGCTAAAGATTGTTATTACAATCCAACAAGCACATATTATGCAAATAATGTTAAAAATGAAACAACTAAGGAAGGATTCATATTTGGATCTTATCACATGGTTCAAGTGATAAGAAAAGGAAAGCTGGATTCCGAAGCTAAGTTGCTTTCGGAAGAAACTCATTCTTCCGAAGGTAAAATGGCTTCGGAAGTCAAACCAAGGAGAGCTCAAAAGAACAAAAGAGCCTCCTCAAAACCTTCCGAGAATAAGGCTACTTTGGAAGAGAAGGTAGTGAATGCTTCTTCTGAAAAAAAGAAGCTTCGGAAGAAGGACATGCTTCTCAAGCTTCAATAAGCTTATCAAAACTGATCAACCAAGGGATGGAATGGAAGATTAGACAAGATGTTGCAGCCATACCTTCCTCTTCAATGACATCAATTGAATCCTCTACCATTTGTTTTGGTCAGTTATGTTATCATCAATGGAAGAACCCAAGACCAGCCAGGCTTGGGTTTCCAATCAAAACTAACTTTTCATCTTATGTGCAGGAACATTCATAGGACAAGAACAATAATGTATGGATAGTGGACAGTGGATGCTCCAGGCACATGACTGGGAACAGATCTCTACTTAAACAATTTCAACATTTTGATAGAGGTTTTTTTCAGTTTGGAGGTGAGACCGGATGATACATTTCAGGCAGAGGAAGTGTATCCAATGGCTTGTTAAGAGTCGAGAAAGTGAACTTTGTCAAACAGCTTGAACACAATCTCTTAAGTGTTTCTTAGTTCTGTGATCAAAAGCATCAAATGCTTTTCACAGAGCATGAGTGCATCATCCTCAAACCTGGGATGACAATTCCTCAATAATTGGTGCTTCTTAGATCTCCTAGGAAAGGGGATATGTACAAGCTGGATATGAACAATGCTTCCCTACTAGGTGAAGTATAATGTTTTCTTTCCAAGGTTGATGGTGATGAGTCTGCCTTATGGCATAAACGTATGTGTCATGTGAATTTTAAAACCATGAATAAATTGGTTAAAAATAACTTGGTACATGGTGTGCCCAAAAGGAATTTTTCTGTAGAGACAACTGGGTAGCTTGTCTGAAAGAAAAGCAACATAGAGTCTCTCACAAATCCAAAAAAGTTAACTCTATCACCATCCTATTACATTTATTGCACATGAATTTATTTGGTCCAACAAGTATAATAAGCATTGGAAGTAAATCATATTGCCTCGTGATTGTTGATAATTTCACAAGATTTACATGGGTCTTCTTTTTAAGAACTAAGGATGAAACAACTGAAACTTTAAAATCTTTTATTCTTAAAATTGAAAATCAAAATGATCACAAGGTAAAGATAATTAGGAGTGATCAAGGGTCTGAGTTTAAGAATCAAGTTCTTGACTCATTCTGTAACTCAAAAGGGATTACTAGACAATTTAGTGCTCCTATAACTCCTAAAAAAATGGTGTTGCTGAGAAGAGGAACAAGACACTGATTGAGGCTGCTAGGACCATGTTAGCTGATTCAAAGCTGCATCTAATATTCTTGGCAGAGGCAGTCAGCACTGCATGCTATATGCAGAATAGGGTTCTCATTGTCAAGCCATATGGAAAAACTCCTTATGAGTTATAGAACAAGAGGCCATCGTTCATTGGATTTCTAAGGTCCTTTGGAAGCAGGTGTACCATACTTAACACAACAGAAAACTTGGCAAAATTTGTTGAGAATTCGGATGATGCTATCTTTATTGGATATTCCTACAACTCTATTGCTTATAGAGTTTATAACATTAAAAATCAATAATTTGAGGAATCGTCCAACATTGTTGTTAATGAGCACACTCCTTGTGTTAGGGGGAATGGCCCTGATCATATTTTTGATTTAGAATTGTTTTCAAACTATTCTAAACCATCTTGTGAGAATGTTTCAGCTGGAATAGGTTAGGTTCTCAAAGTGATTCTGATGAATACCAGTTATTTGAGTTACCCAGACCTCTTCCAAGTTCTCCAAGAGTCTCTAAATCTCAAACTCCCACCATTGGTAGATCTGACAGCATGACCATTTCAGGAACCAGTGGAGCTTCAACCAGTTCCAGCAAAATGAGTCTAATAACTCATCAGCTGATAACATACAACACCAAGCTGATGGAAGTAGCATCTTGAAGGAACAAGCAACTGTTAATACTACTTCTCAGCCAATTGATGCTGATGATGTTTCTCCTTCATTCAATCAGTCCTTATTAAATAAGTATGAGACATCAGTTGGACCAAGTGTTCAAAATCTTGAGCCAAACTTCTCAAATTTGGATTTATCATTGCAACTGGATGTAATTCCAAGGCTTAGGATTCATAACACTTATGCAGCTGAAAACATCATTGAAAATGTCTCTGAAGGTGTGAGAACCAGGGGACAATCTCACAATAGGAATGTCTGCTTGTACTCATGTTTTTTGTCTCAAATGGAACCCAAGAAGGTAGAAGATGCCTTGAATGACAGTACCTAGGTTGAATTAATGCAAGAGAAAGTGCTTCAATTCAAAAGACAAAAGGTTTGGAACCTTTGTCCGCTACCATCTGGTCAAGTACCTATAGGCACCAAATGGGTTTTCAGAAACCAGATAAATGATAAAGGCTTGATCATCAAAAATAAGGCAAGACTGGTAGTTCAAGGATACACTCAAGAGGAATGAATCGATTATACTGAAGTTTTTGCACCTGTTGGAAGACTTGAGGAAGTTATGATCTTCTTTGCTTATGCTGCATCTAAGAATTTTACTGTCTACTAGCTTGATGTCAAGTGTGCATTTCTATATGGGGATATAGATAGGGAAGTCTATATGTGCCAACCTTCAATATTGGAAGACCCACAACACCCTAACTATGAGTGCAAACGAGATAAAGCTTTATATGGGCTGCACCAAGCACCTAGGCTGTGGTATGAGACTCTGTCTCAGTTCCTTCTGAAGAATGGCTACACTAAAGGTACCATTTATAAGACTCTTTTCATAAGGAAGTCCGGGAAAGACATATTGCTCGTCCAGGTCTATGTTGATGATATCATATTTGGTTCTTCAAATGAAAAAATGTGTAAAGACTTTGAGAGCATTATGAAGAAGAAGTTTGAAATAAGTTCCATGGGAAAAATCGATTTTTTCCTTGGAATTCAGGTGAAACAAATGAAGGAAGGGTTCTTTATCAATCAATCTAAGTATGTAAATGACATCTTAGAAAGATTTGAGATGAAAGATTGTAAATCAGCCAAGACACATATTCCCAAAAACCACAATCTTTGCCCTGACTCTGAGGGGGAGGATACTGATCAACATCAGTATAAAGCAATTATTGGGTCTCTGATGTACCTCATAGCATGCAGGCATGATATTATGTTTGCTACATGCATCTGTGCAAGATATCAGGCTGCTCCAAAGGTGTCTCACCTAGTTGCTACCAAGAGAATTCTTAAATACCTCAAAGGAGCACCAAAGCTTGGTCTCTTGTGTCCTAGAAACTCCAACTTCAATCTCTATGGCTATACTGATAGTGACTATGGTGGCTGCAACATCAACAAGAAATCCACATCAGGAGAATGTCAATTTCTTTTTGGAAGGATAATCTCATAGCAATGCAAGAAGCAATCCTATGTCTCAACATCTACTGCCGAAGCTGAATATATTGCTGCTACAACTTGTTGTGCTCAGCTGCTCTGGATTCAAATCAGATGCTAGACTATGGATTCAACTTCATGAGCACTCCTATCCACATTGACAACAAGAGTGCAATCTCCATTACTGAAAATCCGGTGAAGCACTCCAAGACAAAGCATATTGACATCAATTACCATTTCATTAGAGATATTCATGAGAAAAACATGATTAAATTAGTCAAAGTTGACTCAAATGAATAATATGCTGATTTGTTCACCAAAACTTTTTATGAACAAAGATTTGAGTATCTCATTGTGGCTATTGGGATGATAAATATTGACTAATGTATCTCATTTGAAAACCTTTTAAAAATATGTCTTGTCTTCTGTCAAATACAATCTAAGCCCTGATACAAAAGGTTATTCTTCCAAATTGACTAAGTATGAGTATTTCCGAAGAGAAAATTACCCTCGGAAGAATCTTTCATTATCTTCTGAAGGCAATTTCCTCAGTTCAAGCTTTATCTTTTGAAGAGTTTTTGGTCTCGGAAGTATATCTTCACTACTTCTGAAGCTTGAACACTTCTTCATTCGGAAGTCATTCTTACTCCCGCTAGTAAATTTATTTACCTTCGGAAGTAAGTTTTGACTTCGGAAGAGAAAATCATTCGGAAATACTTTTACCTTGGGAAGAAGACTTTACTGTGTAACGGAAACCTTTGGGCCCCACACTGTAAAAAGTAAATATTTATCCATGATGTCGGAATCTTTTAAATGTTTTTAACCTTAACGCCACTGTCACATCTTACCCCCTCATCTTACCCCCAAACCATAACGTTACCTTATCCATCCGCCTTTTTCACCCATTTAAATAATTCCGACTCATTATTTTAATCTTTTTTACCACTTCTACTGTCCAAAGCACTTCTCATTCCAACCTTCTACGATTAAAACTTGTTTCCCTTGTTCTTTCTCACAATGACACTAAACCCTTAGCACAATCAAGTCGCACTTCTGGATTCATGCAGGGATGCTGACTTCTTTGAAATCATCTCTTTTCTCACCCAATCTACCTACTATACTGCCTTGACTATAAACCCCACCGTTTATTTGAACCAAATGAAGGATTTTTGGGCCAATAGTCGTATCGAAACCCTAAATCAAGATAGGGTTATAAGGTTGAGCATTTGTGGCCAGGAGTTGGTCATCTCTGAACAAATCATTAGGGAGCATCTGGAGCTTCATGATAAGGGCGCCCCTACTCAATTTCCCAAGTCAGACCTAGATGATACACACACCCTGATAGGTTATGGTGGAGATGTAAGCAGGTCTACTGTCTACAAGTATAACTTCTTTTACAACTAGAAGTTCCTGCTACATGTTGTTCTCTATTGTTTATCAAACAAGTCTGGAGGATGGGATTAAATCTGAATTGGGTTACCTAGTTCATGGATTGGTAAAGAGCCTCCGCTTCAACTACTCAGGAGGGTGGACTTGTAACACCCGGAAATTTAAGAGAAAAACAATGAAAGAATAATAAAAGGAGCAAATGTAAAGTTTAACCAAGATGAGGGACTAAGGGTGTAGAAAGGATAAACGGTACTGAGAGTGGGTGTTAAAACAGGCATGGCCGCCCATCCCCCCCCCTATCACGCCCTTTTTCAGACGAAATTGCAGAGAGGGAAGTGTGCTGTCGGGACTCGAAGAAGAACAAGGAGAAAGCCGGATTCAAGGTAGGGATTCGAGGATTTTATGTGTTTTTATTGAGTTCTTGTGTCGATTATGTGCTTATGTGTGTCGTATGTTCGATTGTGTGTATGTATTGTTGGGTTTAGGTGTTCGAACTCTCTTACGGTCGAGTTTGAGGAAGACTTGCTCGAAGAAATTGTCAAGGTGAGTTCTAGAACCCCTCTTTTACTGGTTTACAACTGATTTGGGGCTGAAAATGTATGCATGAATGTTTTTTTTATAAAGTGGGTCTTCACACCCGCACGTATAATTGAATGTATATGTGGGTGGATATGATTTTGAATGTTTTCGATGTTTTAGTTATGGTATGCATATGTCTTGAAGGGTTTAGAATGTCAAATTTAAGTTTGGGAATCTGTTCAATGGAGTTCGGTAGATGTTGGACATGTTAAGTGTAATGACTCTGCCACATGATTTCTGGGTGCATTTGATGCCTTGGTTATGGTATGTACCTACTTAAGATGTTTGAATGTTAAATCTAAGTTTGGGACTGGATACGATGGAGTTCGGAAGCTATTGCGTATATTAGTGTATTGACATTGCTCTCACGTCGAGGATAGGCCCCTGCGCCCAAATGGTTAAGCTAAATGTTCCCACACACCTAATGTCTCGAGTGACTGAAATTACCTTCGGAAGATTTAGGTAGTCTTAAGTGGCCGATAATGCCTTCGGAAGATTTGAGTGGCCTC
>BJCM01243932.1:0-12423 GCA_018326385.1 Flaveria bidentis | reverse complement strand
AGTTGCCTTTGACAAGAAGCATTGAACTGTGTGATCAGTTGTGGATGTTTTTGATAGATCCAAGACATAAAAGTCGTTATATCTTGAAGCTGACATAAGAACCTTATCCTCCTCAATCACGTAATCTTTCTTCAACACATAGCACTTCTTGTTGTCAAAAACAACTTTGAATCCTTTATCATAGATCTGGGAAACAGAAAGCAAGTTGTTCTGTAGTTGTTGAACATAGTTGACCTTGTCAAACTTGACTTTCTTATTTCCCATTTCGCCTTGTGTTGTGATGTATCCTCCTTTGTTCCCAAAAAATGAAATATGTCCCCTTTTGATTTGTTTGACATTGAAAAGGAGGGATGAATTGCCTATCATGTGCTTAGACGCCCCACTATCAATAATCCAGGTGTTAGTGATAGCGCTATAGCGGACACCCCGCACAGTCAAAGAAACTTGTTAATTCATATTTGGGACCCAAGCCTTAACCGGCTTGGGTGACCCAGAGGAATCACACATCATACACTGAACCCATTATCCTTTAGAGGCTGAGGGCATATCTTTCTTCTTATCATTCTCACTATCAGACCCTATACTTGATTTCTCTTTCCATAAGCCAGTTTTGTGTAAGGCATGTTTGTGGCAAACAGACGTCTGACTTATTGTTTGAACTTTTGGTACACTAACACTCTTAGGTGGAGTGTTAGATCTTATGTTAGAAGAACTTGGTTTTGTGTCATAAAGTTCAATTTTCTTTCTGGGTGTCTGATAGTAAGGACAATTTTGAGAAATATGTCCTTGTTTTCCACAACTGTAGCAAGATCTTGCTTCTACAGATTGAGGAAAACTTTTATGTGATATTGAGTTTAGTGAAGGTGTGAGGTGTGTCTGGTTTGGTTTTGTCACTACTCTTTTAGATGTAACATATTTATTAATAAAATTAAATGTTTTGACGTTTTGAACATCTTTGGTTGGACTTTGATGACTAACACGTGTGTGGTTAACTGGTTTAGTCAGTTTGGGTTATGACATGGACTTTGGTGAACCTGACCTTACATTAACCCTTTTAAATTCATCATCCAAGTTCTCAACGGGCACCTTGCCTTTTGATTTCAAAGTAACATCCTTCTATTTAGTGTCAGCTTTCATAGGCTTACCCGTGGAATTAGGATCACTAACTAGAGGAGTAGACACCACATGATCCTTAATTGGATTGTTATTTACTGGTCTACATTTTGTATTTAAAAGTAGCTCATATGGTGGTGGCACTACTTCGTATCCCAAACCTTTCCCATTGTTTTGTTCTTTCACTAAGTTCTATACTATGTGAGAAGAACTAACCCAACTATGTAGTTTTTTTTAATGAATTAACCTCAACTTCCAAAACTAATTTCTCCTTTTTGGTTTCTTCTAATGAATTTAAATAAAATTTTATATCATTAGATTGATTTAAGGCAACAACCTCGGTTTCCCTTAGTTGTTTACCTAATAGTTCTATCTTTTCTTTAAAACTACACTCATTTTGTTTTAATATACGATTTGCTTTAGTGAAGAGTTGTAAGTCATTTACTAAGTTATCATTGTGTTCTAATAACCTAGCAAATTTTAGATCTATGCTTTCCCTAAACTTTTGACATTCAGAACACACATGTTTATTAAATAGTTAATCTAAAGAACTTACCTATGAGGAGTTAGTTGAATCAACCATCAATGCAGAGGTAGAATCTTCTTTGTTGGAGACTTTGAACTTGAAGCTCGGAGCTCTTCCTCAACCAAGTGGTTTACCACATTCATAGCTTCTTTTGTATCTGACATTGCTTGCTCTGCTGCAATCTCACCTTCACTAGCAGACCAATCGGAAGGACTAGTCTTGTCCTTCATCACCGTGGGCAGTTGGTGCTTTAGTCTCTTTATTTGAAGAACTGGTTCCAACCATGTCTTTGTCTTGACCCATTTCCTGTTTTCTTAGGCTTCACACATTCATGTTTAAAATTCCCCTTTTCACCACAATTGAAGCAGGTGACTTTGGTTTTGTCTAAACCAAAGGTCGTATCTTTTGTGGCTACAAGATTCTGACCCGTCTTCTTAACGAACTTTTTACCTCGTCTAACTACAGTTGCTAGAGCCCACATGATATCCATCCTTTCCAGCTCGTTCTCATCAACCTGCTCGTAGTCTTCATCTGCAAGATGATAATTTCCGATCTTCCCAACAACTAAACCATCATACGATTGAACGACTGCTGCTAGATGATCCATGTGCTTTTTTGCAACCTCCACTGTGATATTACCGAGATTCTCGGTCTGCAACTTCGTTGTATTTGCAACCTTCGAGTTGTAGAGTGATGGATTCTGAACATAAAATCCTTTCTTTGACTTGTATTTCATCCTCAGTTCCTCCTCCCTTAACTTCAAGATGAAGTCATTTATGTCTAGTGTAGCAAGTATATCATTCTGTCTTAGGTTGGACACAAATGAATCCCATTTCTCAGGCAAACCATCTGCAAAGCTTGAAACTTTATCTTCCATAGACGTCATTACACCATGAGTTTGAAACTCACTCATCAGATGGTAGAACCTGTCGATGATGTCATCCAAGCTCTCATTCCCAATTGAGGATAAGTTATCAAACTCCTTCTTGAGAGCTTTAGCCTTAAGTGCCTTTAATGTTGCATTTCCATCATACCTCTTCTCTAATGCCTCCCATAACTTTTGGCCTGCTTATTCTCAGAAAACTGGTGAAAGATGTCTTTCGGGACTGACTGAGTCAGCAGGGCATAAACTTTATTTTGAGCATTAAAGAGTATCTTCTGAGTGTCATTCATCCCTCCTAATGTTAACTTCACACCATTAGCACTGACTGGTGTTGTGTAACCAACCTCAATGGATGTCCAAAGATCAAGATCAACACCATTCAAATAAATCTCAAACCACTGTTTCCATTGTGGATAGTCATCCAACATTATAAGCTTCGGTGGTTTGTTATGGTTTGTAATCTCATTCTCCAGAAGCAGAAGATTCTGGATGCGTGAGTCCTTCCTGGCCCTAAATGCAGAAAACTAATCTTCCATTTGTAAAACTTTGTACTTGGAGAACAAGCAGTTTCAATTGTGCGAATGAACTATACATATGGATTACTTGTGCGATTGAAGGGTGCGAATGAATTCAATCGTGCGATTGGATTCAGTCGTGCATATGAACAAGGCGAATGGACTCAAACGACTGGAGTTATTCAGTCGTGCGAATGGACAATGTGGATGAGACAATCATACAGATGGACAATGTGGATGACTCAATCGTGCGGATGGACAATGTAGATGAGCCAATCGTGCGGATGGAAAATGCGGATGACTCAATCGTGTGGATGGACAATGCGGATGACTTAATCGTGCGGATGGACAATGCGGATGAGCCAATCGTGCGGATGGAAAACACGGATGACTCAATCATACAAATGAGCTATTTGTGTGACTGAAGGCTACTGTGTTTGAAAAATTCGAATTTTGACACTTTGACATGAATTACGATTTACCCAAAAACCCTAATCTGTCGTATGACGAAAGACTTCAACTTTATTGCCTAGAAACGTCGAAAAACACCAGTGGACTAAAAAAGATGACTCTTTTGAGTTAAACGTGAGTTTTGACACAATTTTAATTGAATCAAACACAAAATAAAGAGCCAGGGCTCTGATACCACTTGTCAGGACCGAGTACATACGGAATACTAACAGATTCTGCGTTTATACCGAATCAAATAGTGCAGAATCTTATTTGGTTGGCGATCCAATCAGTGAGAACAATTACCCGATCGATATAAGGTTGAAACTAAACGTTATGAACGAATAGAGATCGATCAGGAATGATCTATGAAGTTGGACATGCTTCCTTGGATGTTCTAGACGGATAGGGTTCATGTATTATGAAGTATTCACTTAATTGTTACGTTTTTCCATGAATTAAGTGGTATTTATAGGTTATGGGTTTCCAATCATACGACTGAACCATTAGCATGGTTCAGTCGTGCGACTGAATCATGCGATTGATCCATACGCACGACTGAAGGTTCAGTCATACGACTGAGTCAATCTTATGTCTCAATCGTGCGACTGATCCAGTCTCCTGGTTCAGTCGTGCAACTGGTGCATAAGCATGATGTATTCATGCGTATGGTCCATAAGCATTGTCCATTCGCATGAACACTCATACGACTAGGTTGAACACATTTCTCAATCATTATTGACTAAGAACCATGCACAACAACCTCAAACCTATATAGTAAGTTCATTATACTTTAACACACAATAATACTATGAAATATTAAACATTATAAACATCAATCACATATTATATTTCATTTAATCCCATTCATTACATATGTGTAAGACATGAAAGACATTTATATTAAGCTCATAAACTAGGTACACATGTATCTAAAGTACTAACATATAAAGGTGAATAATGGAATAAAGAATGGTCAACTACATGGCCTTTTTGGGAAAACACCATGAAGTATCAGAGGTCTGCAGCGGATTGTTAGAGACCATACTTATGTCCACTGGTTCATAGCAACATCTTCCGAAGGTTAATTGGCTTCGGAAGAACAAGTTCTTCCGAAGCCTTTTATACTTCAGAAGAGGTTGCTTCTTTCGTGGCTTGGGGACTTCTACTTCGGAAGTCATTGTCTTTAAATTCTTCTAAGTCTTGAACTTCAGAATAGTAGACGTTGTCTTAGGAAATTGGAGCTTTTCCTTCGGAAGTTGATATTGCACTTTGTCTTTAGAAGAACTCCATTTCCTTAGGAAGTTCCACACTTAGCTTGGGAAGTCCTGTATAAGTTGCACCAAAATAGTCTAAGTGTTCAGTTTTGGTTGCACTAGCCTTTCTGGATCCAACAGATATACGTGTGTCAACCACTGGGGTTTGAGGATCTAGATTATCTAGATAAAGTCTACACACTTGATAAATCCTTTTATGGTTTACAACAAGCTCCTCGCATCTGATACGAGACGCTCACACAATATCTTCTCAGCAAAGGTTTTTCTCGAGGTACAATCGATATGACTTTATTCAAAAAGGGAAGTGGATGGTGAGTTGTTTATCGTGCAAGTCTATCTAGACCACATTATTTTTTGTTCCACCAATAGTAAGCTATGTCAGGAATTTGAAGAGATTATGCGAAATCATTTCGAAATGAGCATGAACGGAGAAATTTGCTTCTTTCTTGGCCTACAAATGGATTAAAAGCATGAAGGTATTCTTATCCATGAAAAGAAGTATGTCGAAGAATTTCTTAAATCAATCAAGATAGAAAATGCATCTACTGAACTCACTCCATTTACTGCTCAGATATGTCACACTCCCGATGAAAATAGGAAACAAGTAGACCCGCACTTTTATAGATCCATGATTGACTCCTTAATGTATCTTACTGCCAGTTGACCAGAGATTAATTTTGCAATGGGATATTGTGCATGATATCTAGCAAACCCTAAGGAGTCTCATAAGAAGGCACTCAGACGAATTTTTTTGTTACTTAAAAGGTTCTTACTATTTGGGTCTGTTGAATCCACATGGTGAAAATTTTGATTTGCATGCTTACTCTGATAGTTATTCTAATGGTTGCAAGATCAATAGAAAATCAGTCACTAGTGGGTGTCAATATCTTGGAGATTGTCTTGTATTATGGCAAAGCAAAAAATAGACAATTGTGTCTCTTTCCACAAGGGAGGCAAAATATATTACTGCATCCGGTTGTTGTTCTCAAATGTTATGGATACAGCACCAGATGATTGATTATGGCATCAACTTTCTTCACACGCCTTTATTCTGTGACATTGAAGCCGCTATCGAGAGCACCAAAAATCCAATTCATCACTTCGTACCAAGAAAATAGAAACAAGAATTCATGCCATCTGAGATGCTCAGGAAAAGAGTTTCATTGATATTATTATAATTGACACTAAAATCAAAGAGAAGATATTTTTACTAAACCTGTTGATAAACCTCGTGTTTATGAACTGATTTCTATGTTGGGCTTAATATCTTTTTGAAACCTCTTTCCTTTATGTAAAAGTTTACATACTTTAAATAACTCTTTTTTTCCTTTTTTAATAAATCCTTTTTGATAAACTTTTGTGTCATATCGTCCCTCACCGTCTTAATTTTTTACACTAAATGAAAAACAAAAAAATCTTATCTTGCTAATAAAAAGAAATTTCAGGGGAGAATAAAGTTTAAAATTTTAAGTTTTTCAATTTTTGTCTTTTCAGGAACCCCTGAAAAAGAGGTTTGAAGGAGGTCAACAACATTGTGTTGGGATATGCATGGTAGGCTCAGCCCGAAAATGAAGTAAATAGTGATTGTGTAGCTAAACTAAAAGTCTTAAAAACTCGGTGATAAGGATTATCCTTTGACATTTTGGACTGCACAAAATTACAAGTCCTTGTCAAAAATAGGTTGAGATTTTCAAAACTCTACCTTGATTTGTTCCTAAAATATTCCCTAATTTCCTTACCCCCATGTTTTGAATGATGCTACTAGTCAACACCATAATTGCTTCTTGTATAGGTTTTAAAAAATGTACATCTCGTGCTTATCTTTTCTACTATGTGTCAACATTGACCTAGAGTGATAATATCCTTTGTTATTCGTGAGTATAGACTTGGAGCTTTTATCAACATGTTCTAATGATCTTCTTTATTATACATAAGTATAGACCTAAAGCTCTTATTAGCTGGTTTAGATGATCATTTCCTCTATTATACGTGAGTATAGACCTGGAGCTCTCATCATCTATTTCCCAAAATAAATTTACAGTCATTCTTAAGTTAAGATCATCATTGAAATCTCATAACAAAATCAAGTAGAGTTAATCATATTGCTCAATAAACCGTGACGTCAGGATAAGTTCTTTGCCAAAAGTTTGTGGGGACCAAGTCATCTGAGTTTTCTTTAATTAATCCAAAACATGATAATGGCAGATGTAGATTACTTGTTGGAAAGAAGAAGGCATGGGTTTAAAAGGACCAACAACAACTTAGACTAATCTTATTTAATCCAATCTTGCTAGCAGTGTTCACCCCATACATTTTTCGACCCGTTCTTCTCGCAAATTTCTTGGCTATATACACCACCATTGCCATTTGATACTTGATGTCATTAGCTTCTACATCATCAACATTAATCTATTGTAAATTATCAACTGGAATGTTTGGAGCACTTAGTCTCCTTTCCATGAAATCTTCATAACTAGACATAAAAGTTATAAACAAAGCAAGATGTTCTTCTTCAATCTTAATGGTTTTTTTGTGGGTTGGAAGTAGCAACATATGCTTGTTTAATCTAAGGTGGAGGTTGAATTAATAAGTATGTGTGGATTTGAGTTTGAGCTAATACACGTTGAGATTGCCTATGGGAATATTGATTGGGGTTTGCAACTTGAAAATGAGAAACATGTATTTCTTGGATAGAAAGAGCAAAAGGGCTTCCAGACTATTATTGCTGACATATTTGTGACTAACTCATATAGTAATTTGGATTGCTAGCCATTTTTGCATATAAACACGTTGCTTTAGCTCCTATTGAGTTCAGATGATTAGTTGTTCTGTGCTTATCATCTATCTCATATGATTTAATGGTAGAAATCAGATCATTAAAAGATAGAGTGAACAAGTCTTTTGTTCTTTTAATGAAAGTACAATTTTTATTCCAAATGTATGGTAATGAGTTCAATAGCTTCTTGTTAACTGGTATGTTTTTCAAAAAGATACCCACACTCTTCTTTTTTGTTACTAGCTTCACAAATCTAGACATTTGTGTCTCCAGCATCTCTCCTAGTATTGATTAAACATGTTAGAATCTTAGTTCAGCATATCCTTTTTACTTTCTTTCATATCCTTGTTATCCATGATTTGAGTCTCCATGGCATCCAAAAAGACTTTCGCCCCTTTGAATTTCTTGAATTTCTGTAACACCCGGTTATTTTTTTAAAGTCAAAGAAGGAAGAATAAAGTAAAGAAAAAGAAAGAAAATATATTTTTACCCAAGTTAAGGGGTAAAAAGTGTCAAAAGGACAAAACTTTGAAAAAGTTAGTGAATAAAGGTGATGGCCGCCCACTCTTGCACATCACCTTTCTGCTTATGGATTCTAGAGCGAGAAAGTGCAGAATTTTTGGGTTTTGAAGAAGAACAAGAAGAAAGGTTCGAATTCAAGGTAAGAATTAATGGTTTTAAGTGTTCTTAACTTGCCTTGCCTCGGTTGTATGCTTATGTACGATTGTTTGTGTTTGGGTGTGCGTTTTAGTGGGTTTCTAGGCGGTTGAACTCATTTGCAAACGGGTTTGGAAGAAGCCATACTCAAGAGCTGCAAAGGTGAGTTCTAGAACCCATCTTTTTACATGTTTTATCTGATTTTGGGGCTGGAAATGCATGAATATTTGTTTTTTATAAAACTGGGTTTATACCCATATGTTTGAATGTATGTATGATGATGCTATGGTATGATTATGGACTGTGTTCATGTTTTGATGATGCTATGATTATGTTTCTAAGGCTTAGAATGTAAGAGTTAAGCTTAGAACATGAAAGATGAGATTTGGGGATTGAATCTGATGAATAGTGTGCCCTAGGCTGCTCATGCGCCCAAACAGTAGTTCATACGCCTAAGTTTAGAAAACTGTTTAAGTGTTGGAAAATGCGGATGAAAGTCAATGCGGATGAACATTGACTAAGTATGGGAAATGCGGATGAACATTGACTAAGTATGGGGAATGCGGATGAGTATTAGAGGAAATACGGATGAAGTAAAAGAAATGCAGATGAACTATAACAAATGCGGATGAAGTAAAAGAAATGCGGATTAACTATAACAAATGCGAATGAAGTAAAAGAAATGCGGAGGAACTATATAAAAGCGGATGAACTAATACAAATGCGGATGAACACTTAGAATATTTCTGACTTTTTGGAGAAAAGTGTAATTTAGGCTTTGACTTGGGAGATTTTCGGGGGCTATGTGAGTTGACTTTTTGAGGTCATAGGTGTTATCATGGGGATGTGTATGATGTATGTTATGTATGTATGATGCCCTGTATGATGATTAAGTATGTCTATGTTAATGTTCCTGTTATGTATGTTTATTTTCTTGTGGCTTTACGTTGTATGTTAATGAATGAAATGAAAGTATTATGTAACGTAAAGTGGAAGATAATAAAAAAGTAACATGATGAATGAATGCATGCATTAATGAATGAATGAAAGTAAGAAGGGCTTGCAAGCAAATGTATGGAGGTTCACACCCAATGAAGGGTGTTAGCTCAACGGTGTGCGGGTTAGTTAACCCAGAAGGTTGCACACCGGGATCTTTCTTTGTGATTGACCATTTTTATAGAAACTTTGTCCCTTACCCTAGATACTGTGGCCAGGCTGCAGTGCGCCATGACGGGAGGTCTATTATAGACCTCTTCCCAATATCAGCTTTATGCATGACAGCGGGTATAGCACATGAGAATGGGACACCTAAATTTACCCTAGGTACTATGGCCAGGCTGCTGTGCGCCATGACGGGGGATCTATGATAGACCCAAGCCCAATATCAGCTTTATGCATGATAGCGGGTATAGCACATGAGAATCGGACACCTGAATTTACCCTAGGTACTGTGGCCAGACTGCTATGCGCCATGACGGGGGATCTATGATAGACCCCGGCCTAGTACCAGCTTTATGCATGATGGTAGGGTAAAGTTCATGGTTTTTGATGGAATGAAAGGAAGTAATGATGAATGTATGAATGAAAGTAACAAAAGTGAATGATAATGACGTACGATGAATGAACGAAAGTTAATGAATGAATGATGAAGATAATAATGATATTATCTATGTGTACGTACGATGTGTGATCACATGCAGAAGTAAAGAATGGTTGTAATGAATGTAAAGTATGTTTTATGTTAAAACTAGAACTCACTCAGCAACACTGACTTTTTATGCATTTTCCAGTTGGCAGGTGAGCATTGCTGAGGATGGCGCGGGGTAGCTACTTGGCATTTTGGATGGCATTCTTTTGTTTAAAGTTTTTGCATTGTAACGTGAACGAACGTTGTTTAGAAATGAACAATTGTATTAACTTGCAAAAGCATTTATAATGAAATCAAAAGATATTTTAATGTTCCTCTGCAATGTTTTATGAAAGTTAGATGTAAATATATGTTTTATGCGCAATGATTGATCAGCTGTGAGTGTCCCAGGAACGGGGCCTTACAAGTTGGTATCAGAGCCAAAGTTTACGTGAAACTGGTAAACTTTCTAAATAAACCTAAACTTAAACTGAAAATGGGACGGAAAGGGAAGGAATGCCAGTCCGAGTATGTTGGACCTAAAAGGATCATGCATGCCAATTCAATGGGTGAGTTGATGGTTGCTTTGCTGGACTTCCTCAAGTCCAAGAAGAAATGCAGATGAAGATCCTGCACAAAAAAACCAAGTATGGTCTTCCGCATTTGTCAATGCGGAAGACATAAAACAAATACGAACAAGTATTTGTTCTTCTGCATTGACAAATGCGGAAGACAAAAAAGTAATGCGGATTTGTTCATCCGCATTTGCCAATGCGGATGACAAGACAAATGCGCATAAGTATTTGTTCATCCGCATTAACCAATGCGGATGAACAACATACAAATGCGGATGATCAAGTGAAGAAATGCTGATCAAGTCAACTCATCCGCATTTGCCAATGCGGATGAACAAGCAAAGATGCGGATAAAGACTTAGATTAGTTATGATGTAATAGGTCAGGGGTAGTTTAGTCATTTTGTAAAAGGCATCTTGTCTGCCTATAAATAGAATAGAAAACCTCGTACATGAGGTGATGGCTGATAGACATAGAGAATATTTGTTGTTTTTTATTCTCTGTAATCAATCAACTTCATTAATATATACAAAAGCATTTATGAGTATATTCTTGTATTAACTGTTTATTGATTGCTTGTTTCCGCCATTCAATCATTAACTCATTCACTATATTCGATCCTTAGCGAGAATCTCACTCTCACTTACCCAGTCAATTGGTATCAGAGCTTTGGCTCTTGGTTCTCTTTCAGATCTGCCCAAGATCTGAATAGAACCTGATTGATCTGGTGATTGAGTTGCTAGTAGAGTATACCGTCATCTCTACTTAGTAAACAACATAAAATACTCTTCAAAAAGGAATTTCTGTCAATCTGTTCTCACCTTCAAGAATCACAGTCAAAATCTTCAGCCTCGTATACGAAACAGAAGCTGCAACACTTGCAAGAACAATTAACAGATCTAATTTACTAAGCAGTTGTTGAACTATTTGGACTATTCGAACTAATTAATCTTAAAACTTACCTAATCTATACTTATACAAGCTAAACACCTTATTAAAATGGATTCACATAGTTTTTCAGAACTTGGTCATACTCCAAAACCACCGATGCTTAAACATAAATCTAAATTTAAACAATGGAAAATCAGATTCATGAACTATATTACAGGTGTAGATCCAGATTATTTGATTTCAATCTGCAAGGGACCACACATTCCAGTCACTCTGTTTGCAGATCAAGCTGCTATATACAAGAGAAAAAGAATTCCCATAGAAGAACTGACTCTTGATGAAGAAGACTACAAGAAAATCAAGATTGATCTGAAAGCTTATTCCATCCTAACGTAAGCACTCAAAATGGATGTGCTGAAAAGGTTGGAGAAATATGGAACTGCCAAAACAGTATGGGATGCACTGCTGATCATGTGTGAAGGAAGCAGTGAAGTTGCTAAAATTAACAAGGATAAACTTGTTAATCAATATGAAACTTTCCATCACTCTAAAGGGGAGTCCATCTCTAAACATCTTCACAGATTTGTGTAGCTTGTGAATGACTTAGAGATAATGGGAGTCACCTACAAAGTCAAGGAGTTGAACAAGAAAATGTTGCACAACCTTCCTGAAAGTTGGAAATAGAATGTTACAATGCTGAAAAATACTCTTGATCTTGGGAGTACTACTTTGGATATTATGATAGCCAAAATAGAAGCATTAGAGCTTGATGAACGAAGCAGAAATCTTGGAGGACCAAGAGTGATTGAAGCATACAAATTTCCATCTGA
Organism: Flaveria bidentis; assembly: GCA_018326385.1. Taxonomy (NCBI): domain Eukaryota; kingdom Viridiplantae; phylum Streptophyta; class Magnoliopsida; order Asterales; family Asteraceae; genus Flaveria; species Flaveria bidentis. The sequence goes on along the minus strand of BJCM01243932.1, from coordinate 303 downwards.
CTCTCATACTGTGGAAAATGCCTTCATCACTGAAGAAGATGATTTTATGTCGTCAAGGGATCAAGCCAAGACAATTGGATTCAGTCCAGCTCCATCTATCAACATGTCTTCAACATCAACCCAATCAGTAGGATTCTCAGCAACTCTTCCAAACACCCATAATGATACCAAATCAGAAGAACAAAAGGCTACTTACAATGCCTTTGTTGCAAGTTTTGAAGCTTATCTGGGAGAAAGACTCACATCTGCATATCTGATCTAGGAAGATCTGGAGGAAATGGATCCAGATGATGTGGAAGAAAT